>JAACNH010000340.1:0-249029 GCA_019447015.1 Hymenochirus boettgeri
TTCTCTTTTGTTTTTTTTTGTTTTTTTGTAAACCTTTCCACACTGGTAATATATTATCTAACGTGTAGAACGATTGTAACCCTTTCAACGTTATATTATTATCTAACGGTAGACACGATGTAAACCCTTTCCATACTGTATATTATTATCTAACGTGTAGACACGATGTAACCCTTTCCATACTGTATATTATATCTAACGTGGAGACATGATGTAACCCTTTCCATACTGTATATTATTATCTAACGTGTAGACACGATGTAACCCTTTCCATACTGTATATATTATCTAATGTGTAGACACGATGTAACCCTTTCCATACTGTATATTATTATCTAACGTGTAGACACGATGTAACCCTTTCCATACTGTATATTATTATCTAACGTGTAGACAGACGTAACCCTTTCCATACTGTATATTATTATCTAACGTGTAGACAGATGTAACCCTTTCCATACTGTATATTATTATCTACAGTAAGACACTGTAACCCTTCCATACTGTATATTATACTAACGTGTAGACACGAGTGTAACCCTTTCCATACTGTATATTATTATCTAACATTAAGACACGATGTAACCCTTTCCATACTGTATATTATTATCTAACGTGTAGACACGATGTAACCCTTTCCATACTGTATATTATTATCTAACGTGTAGACACGATGTAACCCTTTCCATACTGTATTATTATCTAACGTGTAGACACGATGTAACCCTTTCCATACTGATTATTATCTAACGTGTAGACACGATGTAACCCTTTCCATACTGTATATTATTATCTAACGTGTAACATGATGTAACCCTTTCCATACTGTATATTATTATCTAACGTGTAGACACGATGTAACCCTTTCCATACTGTATATTATTATCTAAGTGTAGACACGATGTAACCCTTTCCATACTGTATATTATTATCTAACGTGTAGACATGATGTACCCTTTCCATACTGTATATTATTTCTAACGTGTAGACACGATGTGTACCCCTTTCCATCTGGATATTATTATCTAACGTGTAGACATGATGTAACCCTTTCCATACTGTATATATTATCTAACGTGTAGACATGATGTAACCCTTTCCATACTGTATATTATTATCTAACGTAGACACGTGATGTAACCCTTTCCATACTGTATATATTATCTAACGTGTAGACACGATGGTAACCCTTTCCATTACTGTATATTATTATCTAACGTGTAGACATGATGTAACCCTTTCCATACTGTATATTATATCTACGTGTAGCACGATGTAACCCTTTCCATACTGTATATTATTATCAACTAAGACACGTTGTAACCCTTTCCATACTGTATATTTATCTAACGTGTAGACACGATGTAACCCTTTCCATACTGTATATTATTATCTAACGTAGACACGTTGTAACCCTTTCCATACGTGAATTATTATCTAACGTGTAGACACGATGTAACCCTTTCCATACTGTATATTATTATCTAAAGTGTAGACACGATGTAACCCTTCCATACTGTATATTATTATCTAACGTGTAGACATGATGTAACCCTTTCCATACTGTATATTATTATCTAACGTGTAGACACGATGTAACCCTTTCCATACTGTATATTAATATCTAACGTGTAGACACGTTGTAACCCTTTCCATACTGATATTATTATCTAACGTGTAGACACGGTGTAACCCTTCCCATACTGTATATTATTATCTAACGTGTAGACATATGTAACCCTTCCATACTGTATATTATTATCTAACGTGTAGACACGATGTAACCCTTTCCATACTGTATATATTATCTAACGTGTAGACAGATGTAACCTTTCCATATGTATATTATTATCTAACGTGTAGACACGATGTAACCTTCCATACTGTATTTAATATCTAACTGTAGAACATGATGAACCCTTTCCAATGATATTATATAACGTGTAGACATGATGTAACCCTTTCCATACGTAATTATTATCTAAGTAGACGATGTAACTTTAATTCCATTTCCATACTGTATATTTTATCTAAAGTGGTAGACACGATTTTTTTGTGTAACCCTTTCCATACTTATATTATCTAACGTGTAGACACGATGTACCCTTTCCATACTGTATATTATTATCTACGTGTAGACATGATGTAACCCTTTCCTACTGTATATTATTATCTAACGTGTAGACACGATGTAACCCTTTCCATACTGTATATTATATCTAACGTGTAGACACGATGTAACCCTTTCCATACTGTATATTATTATCTAACGTGTAGACACGATGTAACCCTTTCCATACTGTATATTATTATCTAACGTGTAGACAAATGTAACCCTTTTATACTGTATATTATTATCTAACGTGTAGACACGATGTAACCCTTTCCATACTGTATATTATTATCTAACGTGTAGACACGATGTAACCCTTTCCACACTGTATATTATTATCTAACGTGTAGACACGATGTAACCCTTTCCATACTGTATATTATTATCTAACGTGTAGACACGATGTAACCTTTCCATACTGTATATATTATCTAACGTGTAGACATGATGTAACCCTTTCCATACTGTATATTATTATCTAACGTGTAGACGATGTAACCCTTTCCATACTGTATATTATTATCTAACGTGTAGACACGATGTAACCCTTCCATACTGTATATATTATCTAACGTGTAGACACGGTGTAACCCTTTCCATACTGTATATTATTATCTAACGTGTAGACATGATGTAACCCTTTCCATACTGTATATTATTATCTAACGTGTAGACACGATGTAACCCTTTCCATACTGTATATTATTATCTAACTGTAGACATATGTAACCCTTTCCATACTGTATATTATTTAACGTGTAGACATGATGTAACCCTTTCCATACTGTATATTATTATCTAACGTGTAGACACGATGTAACCCTTTCCATACTGTATATTATTATCTAACGTGTAAACACAATGTAACCCTTTCCATACTGTATATTATTATCTAACGTGTAGACGATGTAACCCTTTCCATACTGTATATTATTATCTAACGTGTAGACACGATGTAACCCTTTCCATACTGTATATTATTATCTAACGTGTAGACATGATGTAACCCTTTCCATACTGTTATTATTATCTAACGTGTAGAATAATGTAACCCTTTCCTACTGTATATTATCTAAGTGTAGACATGATGTAACCCTTTCCATACTGTATATTATTATCTAAGTTAGACACGAGTGTAACCCTTTCATACTGTATATTATTATCTAACGTGTAGACATAATGTAACCCTTTCCATACTGTATATATTATCTAACGTGTAGACACGATGTAACCCTTTCCATACTGTATATTATTATCAACGTGTAGACACGATGTAACCCTTTCATACTGTATATTATTATCTAAGTGTGACATGAGTGTAACCCTTTCCATACTGTATATTATATCTAACGTGTAGAAATGAGTAACCCTTTCCATACTGTATATTATATCTAAGTGTAGACGACGAACCCTTTCCATACTGTAATTATTATCTAGTGTAGACATGTAGACATGATACCCTTTCCATACTGTATATTATTATCTAACGTGTAGACAGATGTAACCCTTTCCATACTGTATATTATTATCTAACGTGTATACATGATGTAACCCTTTCCATACGTATATTATTATCTAACGTGTAGACAGATGTAACCCTTTCCATACTGTATATTTTATCTAACGTGTAGACACGGTGTAACCCTTTCCATACTGTATATATATTATCTAACGTGTAGACATGATGTAACCCTTTCCATACTGGATATATTATCTAACGTGTAGACACGATGTAACCCTTTCCAACTGTATATTATTATCTAACGTGTAGACATGATGTAACCCTTTCCATACTGTATATTATTATCTAACGTGTAGACACATGTAACCCTTTCCATACTGTATATATTATCTAACGTGTAGACATGATGTAACCCTTTCCATACTGTATATATTATCTAACGTGTAGACAGATGTAACCCTTTCCATACTGTATATTATTATCTAACGTGTAGACATTGTAACCCTTTCCATACTGTATATTATTATCTAACGTGTAGACACGATGTAACCCTTTCCACTGTATATTATTATCTAACGTTAGACATGACTGTACCCTTTCCAATACTGTATATTATTATCTAACGTGTAGACACGATGTAACCTTTCCATACTGTATATTATTATCTAACGTGTAGACCATGTAACCCTTTCCATACTGTATATTATTTCTAACGTGTAGACATGATGTAACCCTTTCCATACTGTATTATTATCTAACGTGTAGACACGATGTAACCCTTTCCATACTATATATTATCTAATGTGTAGACCGATGTAACCCTTTCCATACTGTAATTATTATCTAACGTGTAGACACGATGAACCCTTTCCATACTGTATATATTTATCTAACGTGTAGACATGATGTAACCTTTCCAACTGTATATATATCTAACGTGTAGACATGATGTAACCCTTTCCATACTGTATATATTATCTAATCAAAGACACGTGTAACCCTTTCCATACTGTATATTATTATCTAACGTGTAGACACGATGTAACCCTTTCCATACGTGTATATTATTATCTAACGTGTAACATGATTAACCCTTTCCATACTGTATATATTATCTAACGTGTAGACACGATGTAACCCTTCCATACTGTATATATTATCTAACGTGTAGACACGATGTAACCCTTTCCATACGTATATTATTATCTAACGTGTAGACACGATTGTAACCCTTCCATACTGTATATTATTATCTAACGTGTAGACACGATGTAACCCTTTCCATACTGTATATATTATCTAACGTAGACATGATGTAACCCTTTCCATACTGTATATTATTATCTAACGTGAGACATGATGTAACCCTTTCCATACTGTATTTATTATCTAACTAGACACGTTGTAACCCTTTCCTACTGTATATTATTATCTAACTGTAGACACGATGTAACCTTTCCATACTGTATATTATTATAACGTGTAGACATGAGTAACCCTTTCATACTGTATATTATTATCTAACGTGTAGACACGATGTAACCCTTTCCATACTGTATATATTATCTAACTAAGAACTATGTAACCCTTTCATACGTATATTATATCTAACGTGTAGACACGTGTAACCCTTTCCATACTGTATATTATTATCTAACGTAGACACGATGTAACCTTTCCATACTGTATATTATTATCTAACGTGTAGACAGATGAACCCTTTCCATACTGTATATTATTATCTAAAGTGTAGACACGATGTAACCCTTTCCATACTGTATATTATTATCTAACGTGTAGACATGATGTAACCCTTTCATATGTATATTATTATCTAACGTGTAGAACATATGTAACCCCTTCCATACTGTTATATTATTAACTAATACACGTGTAACCCTTTCCATATGTATATTATTATCTAACGTGTAGGCACGATGTAACCCTTTCCATACTGTATATTATTATCTAACGTGTAGAACATGATGTAACCCTTCATACTGTTATTATTATCTAACGTGTAGACACGATGTAACCCTTTCCATACGTGTATATTATTATCTAACGTGTAGAACATGATGTAACCCTTCATACTGTATATTATTATCAAGTGTAGACATGATGTAACCCTTTCCATACTGTATATTATTATCTAACGTGTAGACATGATGTAACCCTTTCCATACTGTATATTATTATCTAACATGAAGACATGATGTAACCCTTTCCATACTGTATATTATTATCTAACGTGTACACGATGTAACCCTTTCCATACTGTATATTATTATCAACGTGTAGACACGATGTAACCTTCCATAGTATATTATATCTAACGTGTAGACACGATGTAACCCTTTCCATATGTTATATATTATCTAACGTGTAGACATGATGAACCCTTTCCATACTGTATATTATTATCTAACGTGTAGACACGATGTAACCCTTTCCATACTGTATATTATTATCTAACGTGTAGACACGATGTAACCCTTTCCATACTGTATATTATTATCTACGTGTAGACACGATGTAACCTTTCCATACTGTATATTATTATCTAACGTGTAGACAATGTAACCCTTTCTATGTAATTTATTATCTAACGTGTAGACGATGTAACCCTTTCCATACTGTATATTATTATCTAAGTGTAGTAGACACGATGTAACCCTTTCCATACTGTATATTATTATCTAACGTGTAGAACGATGTAACCCTTTCCATACTGTATATTATTATCTAACGTGTAGACACAGTGTAACCCTTTCCATACTGTATATTATTATCTAACGTGTAGACATGATGTAACCCTTTCCATACTGTATATTATTATCTAACGTGTTAGACATGATGTAACCCTTTCCATACTGTATATTATTATCTAACGTGTAGACACATGATTGTAACCCTTTCCATACTGTATTATTATCTAACGTGTAGACACGTGTAACCCTTTCCATACTGTATATTATTATCTAACGTGTAGACATATGTAACCCTTTCCAATGTATATTATTATCTAACGTGTAGACACGATGTAACCCTTTCCATACTGTATTTATTATCTAACTGAAGACATATGTAACCCTTTCCATACTGTATATTATTATCTAACGTGTAGACATGATGTAACCCTTTCCATACTGTATATTATTATCTAACGTGTAGACCGAGTAACCCTCCATACTGTATATTATTATCTAACTGAAGACATATGTAACCCTTTCCATACTGTATATTATTATCTAACGTGTAGACATGATGTAACCCTTTCCATACTGTAATTATTATCTAACGTGTAGACACGATGTAACCCTTTCCATACTGTATATTATATATAACGTGTAGACATGATGTAACCCTTTCCATACTGTATTTATTATCTAACGTGTAGACATGAGTAACCCTTTCCATACTGTATATTATATCTAACGTGTAGACATGATGTAACCCTTTCATAACTGTAATATTATCTAAGTGTAGACACGATGTAACCCTTTCCATATGTATATTATTTCTAACGTGTAGACATATGTAACCCTTTCCATACTGTATATTATTACTAACGTGTAGACACGATGTAACCCTTTTCCATACTGTTATTATTATCTAACGTGTAGACACGATGTGTAACCCTTTCCATACTGTATATTATATCTAATGTAGACATGATGTAACCCTTTCCATACTGTATATTATTATCTAACGTGTAGACGACGTAACCCTTTCCATACTGTATATTATTATCTAACGTGTAGACACATGAGTAACCTTTCCATACTGTATATTATTATCTAACGTGTAGACATGATGTAACCCTTCCATACTGTATATTATTATCTAGTGTAGAAATGATGTAACCCTTTCCTACTGTATATTATTATCTAAGTGTGACACGATGAACCCTTTCCATACTGTATATTATTATCTACGTGTAGACATGATGTAACCCTTTCCATACTGTATATTATTATCTAAACGTGTAGACACGATGTAACCCTTTCCATACTGTATATTATTATCTAACGTGTAGCACGATGATGTAACCCTTTCCATACTGTATATTATTATCTAAACGTGTAGACACGATGTAACCCTTTCATAACTGATATTATTATCTAACGTGTAGACATAATGTAACCCTTTCCATACTGTATATTATTATCTAACGTGTAGACATGATGTAACCCTTCCATACTGTATATTATTATCTAACGTGTAGACACGATGTAACCCTTTCCATACTGTATATTATTATCTAACGTGTAGACATGATGTAACCCTTCCATACTGTATATTATTATCTAACATAAAGACACGTATGTAACCCTTTTCCATACTGTTATATTATTATCTACGTGTAGAACTGATGTTTTTTGTTTTTTGTTTTGTTATTTGTTCTGTTGTATGTTGTTTATTATTATCTGTGTGTGATGTAACCCTTTCCATACTGTATATTATTATCTAACATGAAACGAATAATTGTTTTTGTTATATTATTTTTTGTAATTTGTTTGCTAGTTGTAGTCAGTGTGTTCTCTTTGTTATTTTATTTTGTTTGTTTTGTTTGTTGTGTTTGGTTGTCTTTCTTTTTGTTTATGTATTCTGTGTATTGTAGTGTTGTTGTTTTGTTTTGTTTTGTTGTAATTATTTCTGTGTATTGTGTTGTGTGTTTTTCTGTTTGTGATGTAACAGTTTCGTTTTTTTGTTCTTTGTTTTATTTTTGTTTGTATTTACCTTGTGTTTTTCTGTGTTATGTTTGTATGTTTGTTTTGTATGCTATTTTTTTATGTAATCTTCTGTAATGTAATGTTTTTGTGTAATTTTGTTGTTTTTTACTGTTTGTAAACTGATTTTCTGTTTATTGTTTGCTGTGTGCCGTGTTTGTGTTTGTTTTATGTTTGTATTTCATGTGATATTATTTTCTGTTTCTGTTGTAAACCCTTTCCATCACTGTATATTATTATTAAAGTGTAGAGATTGTTCTTGTTTGTAACTGTTGTGACTTGTAACCCTTTCCACTACTGTATATTATTATCTAACGTGTAGACACGATGTAACACCCTTCACACTGTATATATTATCTAACGTGTGAACACGATGTTAACCCTTTCCATACTGTATATTTTAACTAACGTGTAGACATGATGTAACCCTTCCATACTATATTAATCTAACGTGTAGTGTAGACATGATGTAACCCTTTCCATACTGTATATTATTACTAACTGTAGTAGACCGATGAAACCTTATATAATGAAACCCTTTCATAATGTTTATATTTATCTAACGTAGAACATAATGTAACCCTTTCCAACTGTATATTATTATCTAACGTGTAGAAATGTGTAACCCTTTCCATACTGTATATTATTATCTAACGTGTAGACAGATGAACCTTCCATACTGTATATTATTATCTAACGTGTATGTAAACACATTGAACCCTTTCCATACTGTATATTATTATCTAACGTGTAAACACATTGTAACCCTTCCATACTGTATATTATTATCTAACGTGTAGAACATGATGTAACCCTTTCCATACTGTATATTATTATCTACGTGTAGACATGATGTAACCCTTTCCATACTGTATATTATTATCTAACGTGTAGACACGATTGTCAAATTTCCATATGTATATATCTAAGTGTAGACATGATGTAACCCTTTCCATACTGTATATTATTATCTAACGTGTAGAATGATGTAACCCTTTCCATACTGTATATTATTATCTAACGTGTAGACATGATGTTGTTGTAACCCTTTCCATACTGTATATTATTATCTAACGTGTAGACACGATGTAACCCTTTCCATACTGTATATTATTATCTAACGTGTAGACACATTTTTTGTATTTGTGTAACCCTTTCTATACATATTATACACAGAAATTTCACCTTTCCATACTGTATATTATTATCTAACGTGAAAACGGTGTAACCCTTTCCATACTGTATATATTATCTAACGTGTAGACACTGATGTAACCCTTTCCATACGTATATTATATATCTAACGTGTAGACACGATGTAACCCTTTCCATACTGTTATTATTATCTAACGTGTAGACACGGTTAACCTTCCATTACTGTATATTATTATCTAACGTGTAGACACGTGTGTTAACCCTTTCCATACTGTATATTATATCTAAGTGTAGACACGATGTAACCCTTTCCATTACTGTATATTATTATCAACGTGTAGCACGATGTAACCCTTTCCATACTGGATATATTATCTAAAGTGTAGACACGATGTAACCTTTTCATACTGTATATATTATCTAACGTGTAGACACGATGTAACCCTTTCCATACTGTATATTATTATCTAACGTGTAGACACGATGTAACCCTTTCCATACTGTATATTATTATCTAAAGTGTAAACACGATGTAACCCTTTCCATACTGTATATTATTATCTAACGTGTAGACACGGTGTAACCCTTTCCATACTGTATATTATTATCTAACGTGTAGACACGATGTAACCCTTTCATAATGTATATTATTATCTAACGTGTAGACACGATGTAACCCTTTCCATACTGTATATTATTATCTAACATAAAGACACGTTGTAACCCTTTCCATACTGTATTAATATAACGTGTAGACATGATTAACCTTTCCATACTGTATATTATTATCTAACGTGTAGACACATGAGTAACCCTTTCCATACTGTATATTATTATTATAACGTGTAGACATGATGTAACCCTTTCCATACTGTATTTATTATCTAACGTGTAGACATGATGTAACCCTTCCATACTGTATATTATTATCTAACGTGTAGACATGATGTAACCCTTCCATACTGTATATTATTATCTAACGTGTAGACATGATGTAACCCTTTCCATACTGTATATTATTATCTAACGTGTAGACATGATGTAAACCTTTCCTACTGTATATTATTATCTAACATAAAGACACGTTGTAACCCTTTCCATACTGTATATTATTATCTAACGTGTAGACACGATGTAACCTTTCCATACTGTATATTATTATCTAACGTGTAGACACGATTGTAACCCTTTCCATACTGTATATTATTATCTAACCTGAAGACATGATGTAACCCTTTCCATACTGTATATTATTATCTAACGTGTAGACATGATGTAACCCTTTCCATACTGTATATTATTATCTAACGTGTAGACACGATGTAACCCTTTCTATACTGTATATTATTATCTAACGTGTAGACACGATGGAACCCTTTCCACTAGTATATTATTATCTAACATAAAGATACGTTGTAACCCTTTCCAACTGTATATTATTATCTAACGTGTAGACACGATGTAACCCTTTCCATACTGTATATTATTATCTAACGTGTAGACATGATGTAACCCTTTCCATACTGTAATTATTATCTAACATAAAGACACTGTTGTAACCCTTTCCATACTGTATATTATTATCTAATGTGTAGACAGATGTAACCCTTTCCATACTGTAATTATTATCTAACGTGAAGACATGATGTAACCCTTTCCATACTGTATATTATTATCTAACGTGTAGACATGATGTAACCCTTTCCATACTGTATATTATTATCTAACGTGTAGACATGATGTAACCCTTCCCTACTGTATATTATTATCTAACGTGTAGACATGATGTAACCCTTTCCATACTGTATATTATTATCTAACTGAGACATGATGTAACCCTTCTATACTGTATATTATTATCTAACGTGTAGACACGATGTAACCCTTTCCATACTGTATATTATTATCTAACGTGTAGACACGATGTAACCCTTTCCATACTGTTATTATATCTAACGTGTAGACACGGTGTAACCCTTTCCATACTGTATATTATTATCTAACATGTAGACATGATGTAACCCTTTCCATACTGTATATTATTATCTAACGTGTAGACATGATGTAACCCTTTCCCTAATGTATATTATTATCTAACGTGTAGACATGATGTAACCCTTTCCATACTGTATATTATTATCTAACGTGTAGACATGATGTAACCCTTTCCATACTGTATATTATTATCTAACATAAGACACGTTGTAACCCTTTCCACACTGTATATTATTATCTAACGTGTAGACATAATGTAACCCATTACATACTGTATATTATTATCTAACGTGTAGACATGATGTAACCCTTTCCATACTGTATATTATTATCTAACGTGGAAACACATGTACCCTTCCATACTGTATATTATTATCTAACGTGTAACACAATGTAACCCTTTCCATACTGTATATTATTATCTAACGTGTAGACACGATGTAACCCTTTCCATACTGTATATTATTATCTAACGTGTAGACACGATGTAACCCTTTCCACACTGTATATTATTATCTAACGTGTAGACTAATGTAACCATTACATACTGTATATTATTATCTAACGTGTAGACATGATGTAACCCTTTCCATACTGTATATTATTATCTAACGTGTAAACACAATGTAACCCTTCCATACTGTATATTATTATCTAACTGTAAACACAATGTAACCCTTTCCATACTGTATATTATTATCTAACATAAAGACACGTTGTAACCCTTTCCATAGTATATTATTATCTAATGTGTAGACATGATGTAACCCTTTCCATACTGTATATTATTATCTAACGTGTAGACACGATGTAACCCTTTCCACACTGTATATTATTATCTAACGTGTAGACATAATGTAACCCTTTCCATACTGTATATTATTATCTAACGTGATATCTATAACCCTTCCATACTGTATTATTATCTAACGTGTAGCATGATGTAACCCTTTCCATACTGTATATTTATTATTAACGTGTAAACACAATGTAACCCTTTCCCCACTGTTATATTATTATCTAACGTGTAAACACAATGTAACCCTTTCCATACTGTATATTATTATCTAACATAAAGACACGTTGTAACCCTTTCCATACTGTATATTATTATCTAACGTGTAGACATGATGTAACCTTCCATACTGTATATATTATTCTAACGTGTAGACATGATGTAACCCTTTCCATACTGTATATTATTATCTAACGTGTAGACATGATGTAACCCTTTCCATACTGTATATTATTATCTAACGTGTAGACATAATGTAACCCTTTCCATACTGTATATTATTATCTAACGTGTAGACATGATGTAACCTTTCCACACTGTATATTATCTAACGTGTAGACACGATGTAACCCTTTCCACACTGTATTATTATCTAACGTGTAGACATAATGTAACCCTTTCCATACTGTATATTATTATCTAACGTGAATACATAATGTAACCTTTCCATACTGTATATTATTATCTAACGTGTAGACATGATGTAACCCTTTCCATACTGTATATTATTATCTAACGTGTAAACACAATGTAACCCTTTCCATACTGTATATTATTATCTAACGTGTAAACACAATGTACCCTTTCCATACTGTATATTATTATCTAACATAAGACAGTTGTAACCCTTTCCATACTGTATATTATTATCTAACGTGTAGACATGATGTAACCCTTTCCATACTGTATATTATTATCTAACGTGTAGACAATGATGTAACCCTTTCCATACTGTATATTATTATCTAACGTGTAGACATGATGTAACCCTTTCCATACTGTATATTATTATCTAACGTGTAGACATGATGTAACCCTTTCCATACTGTATATATTATCTAACGTGTAGACACGATGTAACCCTTTCCATACTGTATATTATTATCTAACGTGTAGACACGATGTAACCCTTTCCATACTGTATATTATTATCTAACCTGAAGACATGATGTAACCCTTCTATACTGTATATATTATCTAAATGTAGACACGATGTAACCCTTTCCATACTGTATATTATTATCTAACATAAAGACACGTTGTAACCCTTTCCATACTGTATATTATTATCTAACGTGTAGACACATGTAACCCTTTCCATACTGTATATTATTATCTAACGTGTAGACATGATGTAACCCTTTCCATACTGTTATTATTATCTAACGTGTAGACATGATGTAACCCTTTCACATGTATATATTATCTAACGTGTAGACACGATGTAACCCTTCCATACTGTATATTATTATCTAACATAAAGACACGTTGTAACCCTTTCCATACTGTATATTATTATCTAAGTGTAGACATGATGTAACCCTTTCCATACTGTATATTATTATCTAAAAGTGTAGACATGAGTGTAACCTTTCCATACTGTATATTATTATCTAACGTGTAGACACGATGTAACCCTTTCCATACTGTATATTATTATCTAACGTGTAGACATGATGTAACCCTTTCCATACTGTATATTATTATCTAACCTGAAGACATGATGTAACCCTTTCTATACTGTATATTATATATCTAACGTGTAGACACGATGTAACCCATTACATACTGTATATTATTATCTAACGTGTAGACATGATGTAACCCTTTCCATACTGTATATTATTATCTAACGTGTAACACATGTAACCCTTCCCTACTGTATATTATTATCTAACGTGTAAACACAATGTAACCCTTTCCATACTGTATATTATCTTAAACGTGTAGACATAATGTAACCCTTTCAACTGTATATTATTATCTAACGTGTAGACATAATGTAACCCTTTCCATACTGTATATTATTATCTAACGTGTAAACACAATGTAAACCCTTTCCATACTGTATATTATTATCTAACGTGTAAACACAATGTAACCCTTTCCATACTGTATATTATTATCTAACGTGTAGACATAATGTAACCCTTTCCATACTGTATATTATTATCTAACGTGTAGACATAATGTAACCCTTTCCATACTGTATATTATTATCTAACGGTAGACATAATGTAACCCTTTCCATACTGTATATTATTATCTAATGTGTAGACATGATGTAACCCTTTCCATACTGTATATTATTATCTAACGTGTAGACATGATGAACCCTTTCCATACTGTATATTATTATCTAACGTGTAGACATGATGTAACCCTTTCCATACTGTATATTATTATTAAGTGTAGACATGAGTAACCCTTTCCATAGTATTATATCTAACGTGTACAGATGTAACCCTTCCATACTGTATATTTATCTAACGGTAGACATGATGTAACCCTTCCATATGTATATTAATCTAACGTTAGACATGATGTAACCCTTTCCAACGATATTATTATCTAACGTGTAGACATGATGTAACCCTTTCCACACGTATATTATTATCTAACGTGTAGACATGATGTAACCCTTTCCATACTGTATATTATTATCTAACGTGTAGACATGATGTAACCCTTTCCATACTGTATATTATTATCTAACGTGTTAGACATAATGTAACCCTTTCCATACTGTATATTATTATCTAACGTGTAGACATGATGTAACCCTTTCCATACTGTATATTATTATCTAACGTGTATGTAGACACGATGTAACCCTTTCCATACTGTATATTATTTATCTAACGTGTAGACCGATGTAACCCTTTCCATACTGTATATTATTATCTAACGTGTAGACATGATGTAACCCTTTCCATACTGTATATTATTATCTAACGTGTATACATAATGTAACCCTTTCCATACTGTATATTATTATCTAAAGTGTAGACATGATGTAACCCTTTCCATACTGTATATTATTATTAATGTGTAGACACGATGTAACCCTTTCCATACTGTATATATTATCTAACGTGTAGACATGATGTAACCCTTTCCATACTGTATATTATTATCTAACGTGTAGAACAATGTAACCCTTTCCATACCGTATATTATTATCTAACATGTAGACACAATGTAAACCCTTTCCATACCGTATATTATTATCTAACTGTAGACATGATGTAACCCTTTCCATACTGTATATTATTATCTAACGTGTAGACATGATGTAACCCTTTCATACTGTATATTATTATCTAAGGGTAGGAATGATTGATGTAACCCTTTCCATACTGTATATTATTATCTAACGTGTAGACACGATGTAACCCTTTCCATACTGTATATTATTATCTAACGTGTAGACACGATGTAACCCTTTCCATACTGTATATTATTATCTAATATGTAGACATAATGTAACCCTTTCCATACTGTATATTATTATCTAACGTGTAGACACGATGTAACCCTTTCCATACTGTATATTATTATCTAACGTGTAGACACCATGTAACCCTTTCCATACTGTATATTATTATCTAACGTGTAGACATGACGTAACCCTTTCCATACTGTATATTATTATCTAATATGTAGCGTTTTGGCCCATGTTTCGGCACAGAGCGAAAACATTAAAAATCTCACTATGAACATCGCCACCATGTGGCCATTTTTATTAAACAGCACCTTCATCTATACATTGCGAATTTGGACATGTAAGTTGGAGTTGTCATGTAGTTGTTTTTTAACAAAGCTTGTGAGTAAATATATTGACCAAATAACTTATTAGTAACAGTAGGGCTGTCTCCAGAGAATTGGGAAAGCACTGTCCTATTGTCCTACCATTAAAATTACTCCAGTATCATGCTTCTAGCTGCAGTCCAAAGTCACATTTATATAAAGGGTGGTGTTTCCTGCTTACACAGTGAGCTGTGACATCACTAGCACCACTGCTTTGCAAGTTTACAGTTGGAGCATGCTCACTGCTTGGGACAAGAGCATCATCTGCTGCATTATAAGCCCCCAAAACTTCTTGAAAAGAAAATGTTTTCCCTCCCTAAGGTGTCCATAGGTAGAGGAAAGGACATAAAATGGTTGCAGGTCTGTAACTAGATTCAGAAAATATCGATTTGGGGGGCTTCTTCATAGCTCATTGTGGGCCTCAGTCAGTCAGCCACAGACTCTGACAGTCAAGGAAGTGTAAATTTTCAAGCCTATAATTTAAGATCCAGAAAATCTAGAAACATCATTCTCAGCTTGTTAGAAAGGCATGATAGAGCTTTTTTTTAAAAAAATAAAGTGAATCTTTATGAATACTACAGTTACCCTTCAACTATGCTATATGTATGATTCCCCACTGGGTATTTGCATGCTCCGTTTGCTTTCCCCAGGTGATATCATACTTGTACAAAGCTATGTATGATGTTGCTGAATGTGGTGTAACTATGACAAATTGACAAAGTAATAATATGGGAGTATTGCACCACTTCCTGGACCTAGTGTTCACTAAAAACCTCTCTGTCTCGTCTTTTCAATCTAACCCCTTCCCGCTTTCTGGTCATCATCTTATTACTTTTCAGGCTCAACACCCTCTTCTTCCTCCTGTCCCTCCATCTTGTGCATCTGTCCGTAATACTAGATCCATAGATCTCCCGACACTAGAGAAGAGACTAGAGGACAGGGCTCTAGTCTCTCCTCCCTTTTGACAGTTGATGACCCTGACTCGCTTGCTAATTCCTATAATTCTATCCTGACTAACACGATAGACTCTTTCGCCCCCTTGCATTCCCGTGCATGGAGAAAGTCCCGTACAAAGGCTGACTTTCTCCATTACAAGTTCATGCTGCAATGTCTCGGCTCTGGGCTCCTGCTGGCAAAACAGAACTATTACCGGAAACTTATAAATAACAAATCGAACCCACATCGCCTGTTCTCCATCTTCAACTCCCTTCTGTGCCCCTCGCCCCGCTGACCCTCTCCTTTCTCCGCACTCTCCCCAGGACTTTGCCCATTACTTTCAGCATAAAGTGGAGTCCATCCGCGTGCAGATACCTGGTCCTAGGATAACTCTCAGATTATGTTGCCCTCTCCTCCATCAGCTATTCCTGGATCTTTTGCTCCTGTGACCCATTCAGAAGTCTCTCGCCTGCTTCTTTCATGTCTGCTCACGACCTGTCCTCTCGATCCCATGCCCTCTGTATTACTGAAGCACTGTAATCCTGTGCTTACCCCTATACTCACCCACATATTCAATGCCTCCCTTCCATCTGGAATTTCCCCTTCCATCTTTAAGCATGCCCATGTTAAGCCCATACTAAAAAAGCCCTTGTTGGACCCCTCCTGTTTAGCCAATTACCGCCCTGGTCTCTCTCTTACCGATAGCCTCTAAACTGCTAGAACGTTAAGTCTTCTCCCGTATCGCTACCTACCTCCATGCTCATAACCTATTGGATCCTTTGCAATCTGGATTCCGTCCCGCGCATTTCACAGAGACGCCCTGTGTAAGGTTATAAATGATCTGCAGGTTACAAAGGCCAATGGTCACTTTTCTATTCTTATCCTCCTTGACCTCTCCTCTGCTTTCCACACAGACGATCATTCCCTCCTTATGCAGATACTTCACTCTTTGGGCATTTGGAATGAAGTGACATCCTGGTTTCTATCCTATCTCTCTGACAGAACTTACTCTGTATCTTATACTAGCAACACCTCTTCTCTGGTTCCTCTTGGTGTGGGGGTCCCGCAGGGTCTGTTCTTGGACCCTTATTGTTCTCCCTCTACACTATCTCCTTGGGAGATGTTATTACCTCTTTTGGCTTCAAATATCATTTATATGCAGATGATACACAAATCTACTTGTCCACCCCTACGCTAACTCCTGACATCCAATCACGTGTCTCTGCCTCCTTGCCATCTCCTCCTGGATCTCTCAGCGCTACATCAAATTAAATCTTTATAAAACTGAACTGACCGTTTTTCCACCTAAACCTGGTCCTGTCCCATCTTTCTCCATCTCTGTTGACAATACCCCCATTTCCCCTATCCAATCGGCACGCTGCCGAGGGGTAATTATTGACCCCTCTCTCTCTGCTTTTCTAACCACATTAACTATGTTGCGAAAACCTGCCACTTCCTTTTTCGCAATATAGCCAAAATCCGCAGGTTCCTTTCTCTCCCGACCACCGCTATGCTTATGCATTCTCTCATCCTATCACGCCTGGACTATTGCAACCTACTACTTTCTGGTCTTCCTGCTTCCCACCTCTCTCCCCTTCAGTCTATACTTAAAGGACAATTATACTCACCTTCCCTCCGCTCCTGTTCTTTGGTCAGTACCTTTTACCCAGGGTGAGGACCTGAACCGCTAGTTCCTAATCCCTGGATTTGCGTAACTTGCAGCACAGCTTTACTGAAACGATGCTCTGGTAGGCTCCGTCCTCTCCTCCCTGTCGGCGATGAGGCCAATAGGAAGGCACGCTCTGCAATGAGCGTGCCTTCCTATTGGCCTTGTCGTGCAAGGAGAGGAGGGGGCGAAGCCTACCAGAGCAGCGTTTCAGTAAAGCTGTGCTGCAAGTTACGCAAATCCCGGGATGAGGAACTAGCGGTTCAGGTCCTCACCCTGGGTAAAAGGTACTGTCCAAAGAACAGGAGCGGAGGGAAGGTGAGTATAATTGTCCTTTAACTCTGCCAACATGTATTGTTTCGCTCTATAATAAACCGGATCCCAAATCTTCTCTGTACCGGACAACAAACTGGCTCCCCGTTAAACAGCGCATTGTATACAAAATCCTTCTCCTAACATTTAAATCCCTTCGCTCTGCTGCTCCTCCTTATATTTCCTCTCTAGTCTCCCCATATATATGTTCCTGCCCGTACCTTCTGCTCATCACAGAACAAGCTCCTGTACAGACACCCCACTCGTACTGCTTCCTCTCGCCTTAAAGGGACAGTTCAGTGGAAATTATCAATATTTGTTAAATTGTTAGTTTGTGTAATGCCTTCTTAGTTATTCTACATATTCTCTTCCATTTTGAAAAATCAGTTGATTTCATACCCTTTGCTGTTCCCTGCTGTTGACATTAGTGAGCTGACATTTCAGGTTCTAACGGTCCTTCTTCTTCCCAGGATGCAACACTTCCTTGGAATGTTCCTAACAGTAATTTCTACTGATTGGCTGTTGGATGGGTCAAACATGCTCAGATCTCTACTGAGCAACTGAATCAACCCAGGTGCTGGGTCAAGGGCAAGACCTATCTATCTGTGTGTTACCCACCTATCTAGATTGTAAGCTCTAGGGGGCAGGGACCTCATTACCTTTTGTGGCAAAGCCCTAGCACTTCTATTTATATAAGTTATATATTTATGTACTGAACTATCTATGTATTTACCCCCTTGTATGACTTTATTGTATTTTAATACTGTACAGCGATGCGTCCCCAAGTGGCGCTATATAAATAAACTATACATACATACTGTATAATCTGTATAGTTATAATGTACAGCGATGTGTCCCCAAGTGGCGCTATATAAATAAACATATACATACATACTGTATAATCTGTATTGTTATAATGTACAGCGCTGTTGTAACCAAGTGGCGCTATATAAATACAATACATACATACTGTATAATCTGTATTGTTATAATGTACAGCGCTGTGTCCCCAAGTGGCTATATAAATAAACATATACATACATACTGTATAATCTGCTGTATTGTTATAATGTACAGCGCTGGTACCCAAGTGGCGCTATATAAATAAACATATCCATACAACTGTTAATCTG
Source organism: Hymenochirus boettgeri (assembly GCA_019447015.1). Lineage (NCBI taxonomy): Eukaryota > Metazoa > Chordata > Amphibia > Anura > Pipidae > Hymenochirus > Hymenochirus boettgeri. The sequence goes on from JAACNH010000340.1 coordinate 20,112, forward strand.
TATTGTTATAATTGTACAGCGCTGTGTCCCCCCCAAGTGGCGCTATATAAATAAACATATACATACATACTTATATAATCTGTATTGTTATAATGTACAGGCTGTGTCCCCAAGGGTGCTATATAAATAAACATTACATACATACTGTATAATCTGTATTGTTATAATGTACAGCGCTGTGTCCCCAAGTGGCGCTATATAATAAACAATACATACTACTGTATAATCTGTATAGTTATAATGTACAGCGCTGTGTCCCCAAGGGCGCTATATAAATAAACATATACATACATACTGTATAATCTGTAGTTATAATGTACAGCGCTGTGTCCCCAGTGGCGCTATATAATAAACATATACATACATACTGTATAATCTGTATTGTTATAATGTACAGCGCTGTGTCCCCAAGTGGCGCTATATAAATAAACATATACATACATACTGTATAATCTATATAGTTATATTGTACAGCGCTGTGTCCCCAAGTGGGCTATATAAATAAACATATACATACATACTGTATAATCTGTATGTTATAATGTACAGGCTGTGTCCCCAAGTGGCGCTATATAAATAAACATATACATACATACTGTAAATCGTATATTTTAATGTACAGCGCTGTGTCCCCATGGCGGCTATATAAATAACATACCATACATACTGTATAATCTGTATTGTTATAATGTACAGCGCTGTGTCCCCAAGTGGCGCTATATAAATAAACATACCATACATACTGTATAATCTGTATTGTTATATTGTACAGCGCTGTGTCCCCAATTGGCGCTATATAAATAACATATACATACATACTGTATAATCTGTATTGTTATAATGTACAGCGCTGTGTCCCCCAAGTGGCGCTATATAAACAATACATACATACTGTATAATCTGTATTGATTATATGTACAGCGCTGTGTCCCCAAGTGGCGCTATATAAATAAACATATACTACATATCGTATAATCTGTATGTTATAATGTACAGCGCTGTGTCCCCAAGTGGCGCATATAATAAACATAACATACATACTGTATAATCTGTATTGTTTAATGTACACGCGCTGTGTCCCAAGTGCGGCTATAAAATAAACTTCACTTACATACTGTATAATCTGTATAGTTTATATGTACAGCCTGTGTCCCAAGTGGCGCTATATAAATAAACATTACATACATACTGTATAATCTGTATTTTATAATGTACAGCGCTGTGTCCCAAGTGGCGCTATATAAATAAACATAACATACTGTATATCTGTATAATTATAATGTACAGCCTGTGTCCCAAGTGGCGCTATATAATAAAAACATATACATACATACTGTATAATCTGTATAGTTATATGTACAGCGCTGTGTCCCCAAGTGGCGCTATATAAATAACATACACATACATACTGTATAATCTGTATTTTTATAATGTACAGCGCTGTGTCCCCATGGCGCTATATAAATAAACATATACATACATACTGTATAATCTTATTGTTATATTGTACAGCGCTGTGTCCCCAAGTGCGCTATATAAATAAACATATACATACTACTGTATAATTGTATTGTTATAATGTACAGCGCTGTGTCCCCAGTGGCGCTATATAATAACATACTACATACATACTGTATAATCTGTATAGTTATAATGTACACGCGCTGTGTCCCCAAGTGGCGCTATATAAATAAACATATACATCATACTGTATAATCTGTATTGTTATAATGTACAGCGCTGGTACTCCAAGTGGCGCTATATAAATAAACATATACAATACTGTATAATCTGTATAGTTATAAATGTACAGCCTGTGTCCCCAAGTGGCGCTATATAAATAACATATACTACATACTGTATAATCTGTATGTTATAATGTACAGCGCTGTGTCCCCAAGTGGCGCTATAAAATAAACATATACATACATACTGTATAATCTGTATATTATAATGTACGCGCTGTGTCCCAAGTGGCGCTATATAAATAAACATATACATACATACTGTATAATCTGTATTGTTATAATGTACAGCGCTGTGTCCCCAAGTGGCGCTATATAAATAAACATACACATACATACTGTATAATCTGTATAGTTATAATGTACAGCGCTGTGTCCCCAAGTGGCGCTATATAAATAAACATACACATACATACTGTATAATCTGTATTGTTATAATGTACAGCGCTGTGTCCCAAGTGGCGCTATATAAATAAACATATACATACATACTGTATAATCTGTATAGTTATAATGTACAGCGCTGTGTCCCCAAGTGGCGCTATATAAATAAACATATACATACATACTGTATAATCTGTATTGTTATAATGTACAGCGCTGTGTACCCAAGTGGCGCTATATAAATAAACATATCCATACATACTGTATAATCTGTATAGTTATAATGTACAGCGCTGTGTCCCCAAGTGGGCTATATAAATAAACATATACATACATACTGTATAATCTGTATTGTTATAATTACAGCGCTGTGTCCCCAAGTCGCTATATAATAAAACATATCATACATACTGTATATCTGTATAGTTATAATTGTACAGCGCTGTGTCCCCAAGTGGCGCTATATAAATAAACATACACATACATACTGTATAATCTGTATTGTTATAATGTAGCCTCGCTGTGTCCCCAAGTGGCGCTATATATAAACATATACATACATACTGTATAATCTGTATTGTTTATATGTACAGCGCTGTGTCCCCAAGTGGCGCTATATAATAAACATATACATACATACTGTATAATCTGTATTGTTATATGTCAGCGCTGTGTCCCCAAGTGGCGCTATATAAATAACATATACATACATACTGTATAATCTGTATTGTTATAATGTACAGCGCTGTGTCCCCAAGTGGCGTCATAATAAATACACATATACTAACATACTGTATAATCTGTATAGTTATAATGTACAGCGCTGTGTCCCCAAGTGGCGCTATATAAATAATACACATACTACTGTATAATCTGTATGTTATAATGTACACGCTGTGTCCCCATGGCGCTATATAAATAAACATATACATACATACTGTATAATCTGTATTGTTTAATGAATCGCTGTGTCCCCAAGTGGCGCTATATAAATAAACATATACATACATACTGTATAATCTGTATGTTATATATGTACAGGCTGTGTCCCAAGTGGCGCTATATAAATACATACAATACATACTGTATAATCTGTATTGTTATAATGTACAGCGCTGTGTCCCAAGTGGCGCTATATAAATAAACATATCCATACATACTGTATAATCTGTATAGTTATAATGTACAGCGCTGTGTCCCCAAGTGGCGATATAAATAACATATACTATATCCTGTATAATCTGTATAGTTATAATGTACAGCGCTGTGTCCCCAAGTGCGGCTATAATAAATAAACATACCATACATACTGTATAATCGTATTGTTATAATGTACAGCGCTGTGTCCCAAGTGGCGCTATAAATAAACATATCACATACATACTGTATAATCGTATAGTTATAATTACAGCGCTGTGTCCCAAGTGGCGCTATATAAATAACATCTACATACATACTGTATAATCCGTTTGTTTTAATGTACAGCGCTGTGTCCCAAGTGGCGCTATATAAATAAACATATCCATACATCACTGTATAATCCGTATAGTTATAATGTACAGCGCTGTGTACCCAAGTGGCGCTATATAAATAAAACATATCCATACATCACTGTATAATCTGTATAGTTATAATGTACAGCGCTGTGTACCCAAGTGGCGCTATATAAATAAACATATACATACTACTGTATAACTGTATAGTTTAATGTACAGCGCTGTGTCCCCAAGTGGCGCTATATAAATAAACATACACATACTACTGTAAATCTGTATTGTTATAATGTACAGCGCTGTGTCCCAAGTGCGCTATATAAAAAACATCACATACATACTGTATAATCTGTATAGTTTAATGTACAGCGCTGTGTCCCAAGTGGCGCTATATAAATAAACATATCATACATACTGTATAATCTGTATTGTTATAATGTACAGCGCTGTGTACCCAAGTGGCGCTATATATAATAACATTACATACATACTGTATAATCTGTATGTTATAATGTACAGCGCTGTGTCCCCAAGTGGCGCTATATAAATAACATACACATACATACTGTATAATCTGTATAGTTAAATGTACAGCGCTGTGTCCCCAAGTGCGCGCTATATAAATAATACAATACATACTGTATAATCTGTATAGTTAAAATGTACAGCGCTGTGTCCCCAAGTGGCGCTATATAAATAACATACCATACATACTGTAATACCTGTTTGTTATAATGTACAGCGCTGTGTCCCCAAGTGGCGCTATATAATAAACATATACATACATCTGTATAATCTGTATTGTTATAATGTATAGCGCTGTGTCCCAAGTGGCGCTATATAAATAACATAACATACATACTTGTATATCTGTATGTTATAATGTACACGCTGTGTCCCCAAGTGCGCGCTATATAAATAACAATACACATACATACTGTAAATCTGTATTGTTATAATGTACAGCGCTGTGTACCCAAGTGGCGCTATATAATAAACATATCCATACATACTGTATAATCTGTATAGTTATATACAGCGCTGTGTCCCCAAGTGGCGCTATATAATAAACATATACATACATACTGTATAATCTGTATTGTTATAATGTACAGCGCTGTGTCCCCAAGTGGCGCTATATAAACATATCCATACATACTGTATATCTGTATAGTTATAATGTACAGCGCTGTGTCCCAATGGCGCTATATATAAACATACACATACAACTGTATAATCTGTATTGTTATAATGTACACGCTGTGTCCCCAATTGGCGCTATATAAATAAACATATACATACATACTGTATAATTGTATTTTTATAATGTACAGCGCTGTGTCCCCAATGGCGCTATATAAATAACATATACATACATACTGTATAATCTGTATTGTTATATGTACAGCGCTGTGTCCCCAAGTGGCGCTTATAAATAAACATATACATACATACTGTATAATCTGTATTGTTATAATGTACAGCGCTGTGTCCCCAAGTGGCGCTATATAATAAACATATACATACATACTGTATAACTGTATAGTTATAATGTACAGCGCTGTGTCCCCAAGTGGCGCTATATAAATAACATACACATACATGCTGATAATCTGTATATTTATAATGTACAGCGCTGTGTACCCAAGTGGCGCTATATAATAAACATATACATACATGCTGTTAATCTGTATTGTTATAATGTACAGCGCTGTGTACCCAAGTGGCGCTATATAATAAACATAATCTACATACTGATAATCTGTAATGTTAATATGTACAGCGCTGTGTCCCCAAGTGGCGCTATATAATAAACATATACATACATACTGTATAATCTGTATTGTTATAATGTACAGGCTGTGTACCCAAGTGGCGCTATAAATAAACATATCCATACATACTGTATAATCTGTATAGTTATAATGTACAGCGCTGTGTCCCAAGTGGTGCTATTAAATAAACATATACATACATACTGTATAATCTGTATTGTTATAATGTACAGCGCTGTGTCCCCAAGTGGCGCTATATAATAAACATATACAATCATACTGTATAATCTGTATAGTTATAATGTACAGCGCTGTGTCCCCAAGTGGCGCTATATAAATAAACATACACATACATACTGTATAATCTGTATTGTTATATGTACATCGCTGTGTCCCCAAGTGGCGCTATTAAATAAACATACACATACATACTGTATAATCTGTATTGTTATATGTACAGCGCTGTGTCCCCAAGTGGCTATATAAAATAAACATATACATACATACTGTATAATCTGTATTGTTATATGTACAGCGCTGTGTCCCCAAGTGGGCGCTATATAAATAAACATATACATACATACTGTATATCTGTATTGTTATAATGTCAGCGCTGTGTACCCAAGTGGCTATATAAATAAACATATCCATACATACTGTAAATCTGTATAGTTATATTGTACAGCGCTGTGTCCCCAAGTGGTGCATATAAATAACAATACATATATACTGTATAATCTGTATAGTTATATGTACGGCGCTGTGTCCCCAATGCCTATAAATAAAACATACACATACATATGTATAATCCGTATTGTTAATGTACAGCGCTGTGTCCCCAAGTGGCGCTATATAAATAAACATACACATACATACTGTATAATCGTATAGTTATAATATAGCGCGTGTGTCCCCAAGTGGCGCTATATAAATAAACATATACATACATACTGTATAATCTGTATGTTATAATGTACAGCGCTGTGTACCCAAGTGGCGCTATATAAATAACTATCCATACACATACTGTATAATCTTATAGTTATAATGTACAGCGCTGTGTACCCAAGTGGCCGCTATATAAATAAACATATACATACATACTGTATAATCTGTATAGTTATAATGTACAGCGCTGTGTCCCCAAGTGGCGCTATATAAATAAACATACACATACATACTGTATAATCTGTATTGTTATAATGTACAGCGCTGTGTCCCCAAGTAGCGCTATATAAATAAACATACACATACATACTGTATAATCTGTATTGTTATAATGTACAGCGCTGTGTACCCAAGTGGCGCTATATAAATAAACATACACATACATACTGTATAATCTGTTTGTTATAATGTCGCAGCGTGTGTCCCAAGTGGCGCTATATAAATAACATATCCATACATACTGTATAATCTGTATAGTTATAATGTACAGCGCTGTGTCCCAAGTGGCGCTATATAAATAAACATACACTACATACTGTATAATCTGTATAGTTAAAATGTACAGCGCTGTGTCCCCAAGTGCGCTATATAAATAAACATACACATACATACTGTATAATCTGTATATGTAAATGTACAGCGCTGTGTCCCCAAGTGGCGCTATATAAATAAACATACACGTACATACTGTATAACCTGTATTGTTATAATGTACAACGCTGTGTCCCCAAGTGGCGCTATATAAATAAACTACACATACATACTGTATAATCTGTATTGTTATAATGTACAGCGCTGTGTACCCAAGTGTCGCTATATAAATAAACATAACATACATACTGTATAATCTGTATTGTTATATTGTACAGCGCTGTGTCCCCAAGTGGCGCTAATAAATAACATATACATACATACTGTATAATCTGTATAGTTATAATGTCAGCGCTGTGTCCCCAAGTGGCGCTATATAATAAACTATCACATACATACTGTCTATCTGTATTGTTATAATGTACAGCGCTGTGTCCCCAAGTGGCGCTATATAAATAAACATACCATACATACTGTATAATCTGTATAGTTATAATGTACAGCGCTGTGTACCCAAGTGGCGCTATATAATAAACATACCCATACACTGTATAATCTGTATTGTTATAATGTATAGCGCTGTGTACCCAAGTGGCGCTATATAAATAAACATATACATACATACTGTATAATCTGTATAGTTATAATGTACAGCGCTGTGTCCCCAAGTGGCGCTATATAAATAAACATATACATACATACTGTATAATCTGTATTGTTATAATGTACAGCGCGTGTACCCAAGTGGCGCTATATAAATAAACAATCCATACATCTGTATAACTGTATATGTTATAATGTACAGCGCTGTGTCCCAAGTGGCGCTATATAAATAAACATATACATACATACTGTATAATCTGTTATTGTTATAATGTACAGCGCTGTGTCCCCAAGTGGCGCTATATAAATAAACATATACATACATACTGTATAATCTGTATAGTTATAATGTACAGCGCTGTGTCCCCAAGTGGCGCTATATAAATAAACATACACATACATACTGTATAATCTGTATTGTTATAATGTACATCGCTGTGTCCCCAAGTGGCGCTATATAAATAAACATATACATACATACTGTATAATCTGTATTGTTATAATGTACAGCGCTGTGTCCCCAGTGGCGCTATATAAATAAATATACATACATACTGTATAATCTGTATTGTTATAATGTACAGCGCTGTGTCCCAGTGGCGCTATATAAATAACATATACATACATACTGTATAATCTGTATAGTTATAATGTACAGCGCTGTGTCCCCAAGTGGCGCTATATAATAAACATACACATACATGCTGTATAATCTGTATAGTTATAATGTACAGCGCTGTGTACCCAGTGGCGCATATAAATAAACATATACATAATACATGCTGTATAATCTGTATTGTTATAATGTACAGCGCTGTGTACCCAAGTGGCGCTATATAATAAACATATCCATACATACTGTATAACTGTGTATAGTTATATGTACACGCGCTGTGTACCCAAGTGGCGCTATATAAATAAACATAACATACATACTGTATAATCTGTATTGTTATAATGTACAGCGCTGTGTCCCCAAGTGGCGCTATATAAAAACATATACATACATACTGTATATCTGTATTGTTATAATGTACAGCGCTGTGTCCCCAAGTGGCGCTATATAAATAAACTATACATACATACTGTATAATCTGTATTGTTATAATGTACAGCGCTGTGTACCCAAGTGGCGCTATATAAATAAACATATACATACATACTGTATAATCTGTATTGTTATAATGTACAGCGCTGTGTCCCCATGTTATAATGTACAGCGCTGTGTCCCCAAGTGGCGCTATATAAATAAACATATACATACATACTGTATAATCTGTAATTGTTATAATGTACAGCGCTGTGTCCCCAAGTGGCGCTATATAAATAAACATATACTACATACTGTATAATCTGTATAGTTATAATGTACAGCGCTGTGTCCCCAAGTGGCGCTATATAAATAAACATACACATCCATACTGTATAATCTGTTAGTTATAATGTACAGCGCTGTGTACCCAAGTGGCGCTATATAAATAAACAACCATACATGCTTTATAATCTGTATTGTATAATGTACAGCGCTGTGTACCCAAGTGGCGCTATATAAATAAACATATACATACACTGTATAATCTGTATAGTTATATGTACAGCGCTGTGTCCCCAAGTGGCGCTAATATAATAACATATACATACATACTGTATAATCTGTATAGTTATAATGTACGCGCTGTGTACCCAGTGGCGCTATATAAATAACATACTAACATACATGCTGTATAATCTGTATTGTTATAATGTACAGCGCTGTGTCCCAAGTGGCGCTAATAAATAAACATATACATACATACTGTATAATCTGTATGTTATAATGTACAGCGCTGTGTCCCCAAGTGGCGCTATATAAATAAACATATACATACATACTGTATAATCTGTATTGTTATAATGTCAGCTGTGTGTACCCAAGTGGCGATATAAATAAACATATCCATACATACTGTATAATCTTTATAGTTATAATGTACAGCGCTGTCCCCAAGTGGCGCTATATAAATAAACATATACTACATACTGTATAATCTGTATGTGTATAATGTACAGCGCTGTGTCCCAAGTGGCGCTATATAATAACATATACATACATACTGTATAATCTGTATAGTTATAATGTACAGCGCTGTGTCCCCAAGTGGCGCTATATAAATAAACATACACATACATACTGTATAATCTGTATTGTTATAATGTACACGCTGGTCCCCAAGTGGCGCTATATAAATAAACTATACTACATACTGTATAATCTGTATTGTTATATTGTACAGCGCTGTGTCCCCAAGTGGCGCTATATAATAAACATATACATACTACTGTATAATCTGTTTGTTATATGTACAGCGCTGTGTCCCCAAGTGGCGCTATATAATAACATATACATACATACTGTATAATCTGTATTGTTATAATGTACAGCGCTGTGTCCCCAAGTGGCGCTATATAAATAAACATATACATACATACTGTATAATCTGTATAGTTATAATGTACAGCGCTGTGTCCCCAAGTGGCGCTATATAAATAAACATACACATACATACTGTATAATCTGTATTGTTATAATGTACAGCGCTGTGTCCCCAAGTGGCGCTATATAAATAACATAACATCATACTGTATAATCTGTATAGTTATAATGTACACGCTGTGTACCCAAGTGGCGCTATATAATAAACATATACATACTACTTTATAATCTGTATTGTTATAATGTACAGCGCTGTGTACCCAAGTGGCGCTATATAAATAAACATTACATACATACTGTATAATCTGTATGTTATAATGTACAGCGCTGTGTCACCAAGTGGCGCTATATAATAACATATACATACATACTGTATATCTGTATAGTTATAATGTACAGCGCTGTGTCCCCAAGTGGGCTATAAAATAAACATATACATACATACTGTATAATCTTATGTTATAATGTACAGCGTGCTGTTCCCCAAGTGGTGCTATATAAATAAACATATACATACTACTGTATAATCTGTATAGTTATATGTACAGCGCTGTGTCCCCAAGTGGTCTATATAAATAAACTATACATACATACTGTATGATCTGTATTGTTAAATGTACAGCGCTGTGTACCAAGTGGTGCTTATAAATAAACATATACATACGTATAATCTGTATGTTTATAATGTCACGCGGCGTCCCAAGTGGTGCTATATAAATAAACATTACATACATACTGTATAATCTGTATTGTTATAATGTACAGCGCTGTGTACCCAAGTGGTGCTATATAAATAAACATATACATACATACTGTATACTCTGTTTGTTATAATGTACAGCGCTGTGTCCCCAAGTGGCGCATATAAATAACATATCCATACTACTGTATAATCTGTATTGTTATAATGTACAGCGCTGTGTCCCACGTGGCGGCTATATAAATAAACATATCATACATACTGTATAATCTGTATTGTTATAATGTACAGCGCTGCGTCCCCCAAGTGGCGCTATATAAATAAACATATCATACATACTGTATAATCTGTATAGTTATAATGTACATCGCTGTGTCCCCAAGTGGTGCTATATAAATAAACATATACATACATACTGTATAATCTGTATTATTATAATGTACAGCGCTGTGTCCCCAAGTGGCGCTATATAAATAAACATATACATACATACTGTATAATCTGTATTGTTATAATGTACATCGCTGTGTCCCCAAGTGGTGCTATATAAATAAACATATACATACATACTGTATAATCTGTATTGTTATAATGTACAGCGCTGTGTACCCAAGTGGCGCTATATAAAATAAACATATACCACTACTGTATATCTGTATTGTTATATGGTACAGCTGTGTTCCCCAATGGCGCTATAATAAAATAACATATACATACTAACTGTATAATGCTGTATGTTATATGTCAGCGCTGTGTGTCCCCAAGTGGCGCTATATAATAAACTATACACCATACTGTATAATCTGTATAGTTTATAATGTACAGCGCTGTGTCCCCAAGTGCGCTATATAAATAAACATATACATACATACTGATAATCTGTATGTTATATATGTACAGCGCTGTGTCCCCAAGTGGCGCTATATAAATAAACATTACATACATACTGTATAATCTGTATTGTTATAAATGTACAGCGCTGTCCCCAAGTGGCGCTAATAAATAAACATATCATACATACTGAATAATCTGTATATTATAATGTACAGCGCTGTGTCCCCCAAGTGGCGCTATATAAATAAACATACACTACATACTGTATATCTGTATTGTTATAATGTACAGCGCTGTGTCCCCAAGTGGCGCATATAAATAAACATAACATACATACGTATAATCTGTATGTTTATAATGTACAGCGCTGTGTCCCCAAGTGCGCTATATAATAAACATATACATACATACTGTATAATCTGTATTGTTATAATGTACAGCGCTGTGTCCCCAAGTGGCGCTATATAAACATATACATACTACTGTATATCTGTATTGTTATAATGTACAGCGCTGTGTCCCCATGGCGCTATATAAATAAACATATACATACATACTGTATAATCTGTATAGTTATAATGTACAGCGCTGTGTCCCCAAGTGGCGCTATATAATAAACAATAACATACATACTGTATAATCTGTAGTGTTTAATGTACAGCGCTGTGTCCCCAAGTGGCGCATATAAATAAACATATCACTCCATACTGATAATCTGTATATTTAATGTACAGCGCTGTGTCCCCAAGGGGCGCTATATAAATAACTATACATACATACTGTATAATCGTATTGTTATAATGTACAGCGCTGTGTCCCAATGGCGCTATATATAAACTATACATACATACTGTATAATCTGTATTGTATAATGTACAGCGCTGTGTCCCCAAGTGGCGCTATATAATAAATAAACATACATACATACTGTATAATCTGTATAGTTATATGTACAGCGCTGTGTCCCCAAGTGGCGCTATTAAATAACATACACACCATACTGTATAATCTGTATTGTTATTGTACAGCGCTGTGTCCCCGTGGCGCTATAAATAAACATATACATACATACTGTATAATCTTATTGTTATATTGTACACGCGTGTCCCCAAGTGGCGCTATATAAATAAACAAATACATACATCTGTATAATCTGTATTGTTATAATGTACACGCGTGTGTCAATATCAGGTAAAATAATAAAACAACTGTATAATCTATTTTATATAAACGTGTCCCAAGTGGCGCTAATAAATAAACATATACATACTGTATATCTGTATAGTTATAATGTACAGCGCTGTGTCCCCAAGTGGCGCTATATAAATAAACAATACATACATACGGTATAATCTGTATTGTTAAATGTACAGCGCTGTGTCCCAAGTGGCGCTATATAATAAAACATATACATACTGTATAATCTGTATGTTTATAATGTACAGCACTGTGTCCCCAAGTGGCGCTATATAAATAAACATATACATACATACTGTATAATCTGTATGTTATAATGTACAGCGCTGTGTCCCCAGTGGCGCTATATAAATAAACATATACATACATACTGTATAATCTGTATAGTTATAATGTACCTGTGTCCCCAAGTGGCGCTATATAAATAAACATACACATCCATACTGTATAATCTGTATGTTATAATGTACAGCGCTGTGTCCCCAAGTGGCGCTATATAAATAAACATACACATACATACTGTATAATCTGTATTTTATATTGTACAGCGCTGTGTCCCCAAGTGGCGCTATATAAATAACATATACATACATACTGTATAATCTGTATTGTTATAATGTACAGCGCTGTGTCCCCAAGTGGCGCATATAAATAAACATATCATACATACTGTATAATCTTGTATAGTTATAATGTACAGCGCTGTGTCCCCAAGTGGCGCTATATAAATAACATATCATACATACTGTATAATCTGTATTGTTATAATGTACAGCGCTGTGTCCCAAGTGGCGCTATATAAATAAACATATACATACATACTGTATAATCTGTATGTTATAATGTACAGCGCTGTGTCCCCAAGTGGCGCTATATAAATAAACATATACATACATACTGTAATCTGTATTGTTATAATTACGCGCTGTGTCCCCAAGTGCGCTATATAAATAAACATTACATACTATCTGTATAATCTGTATAGTTATAATGTACAGCGCTGTGTCCCCAAGTGGCGCTATATAAATAACATACAATACATACTGTATATCTGTATTGTTATAATGTACAGCGCTGTGTCCCCAAGTGGCGATAATAATAAACATAATCATACATACTGTATAATCTGTATTGTTATATTGTACAGCGCTGTGTCCCCAAGTGGCGCTATATATAAACATATCCATACATACTGTATAATCTGTATTGTTATAATGTACAGCGCTGTGTCCCACATGGCGCTATATAAATAACATATACATACATACTGTATAATCTGTATTGTTATAATGTACAGCGCTGTGTCCCCAAGTGGCTATATATAACATCTACATACATACTGTTAATCTGTATAGTTATAATGTCAGCGCTGTGTCCCCAAGTGGCGCTATATAAATAAAATATACACATACATACTGTATAATCTGTATTGTTATAATGTACAGCGCTGTGTCCCCAAGTGGCGCTATATAAATAAACATATCATCACATACTGTTAATCTGTATGTTTTAATGTACACGCGCTGTGTCCCCAAGTGGCGCTATATAATAAAACATATACATACATACTGTATAATCTGTAGTTGATAATGTACAGGCTTTTCCCCAAGTGGCGCTATATAAATAACATCATACATACATACTGTATAATCTGTATTGTTATAATGTACAGCGCTGTGTCCCAAGTGGCGCTATATAATAAACATATCACATACATACTGTATAACTGTAGAGTTATATGTACAGCGCTGTGTCCCCAAGTGGCTAATAAATAAACATATACATCTACTGTAATATCTGTATTAGTAATGTACAGCGCTGTGTCCCCAAGTGGCGCTATATAAAAACATACACTACATACTGTATAATCTGTATTGTTATAATTTACAGCGCTGTGTCCCCAAGTGGCGCTATATAATAAACATAACATACATACTGTATAATCGTATAGTTATAATTACAGCGCTGTGTCCCCAAGTGGCGCTATAAAATAAACATAACATACATACTGTATAATCGTATTGTTATAATGTACAGCGCTGTGTCCCAAGTGGCGCTATATAAATAAACATATCCATACATACGTATAATCGTATAGTTATAATGTACAGCGCTGTGTCCCAAGTGGCGCTATATAAATAAACATACCATACATACTGTAAATCTGTATGTTATAATGTACAGCGCTGTGTACCCAAGTGGCGCTAATAAATAAACATATACATACATACTGTATATCTATAGTTTAATGTACAGCGCTGTGTCCCCAAGTGGCGCTATATAAATAAACATACACATACATACTGTATAATCTGTATGTTATAATGTACAGCGCTGTGTCCCCAAGTGCGCTATATAAATAAAATACACATACATATGTATAATCTGTATATTATAATGTACAGCGCTGTGTCCCAAGTGGCGCTATATAAATAAACATAACATACATACTGTTAATCTGTATTTTTATAACAGCGCTGTGTCCCAAGTGGCGCTATATAAATACATATACATACATACTGTATAATCTGTATAGTTATAATGTTACAGCGCTGTGTCCCCAAGTGGCGCTATATAAATAAACATACACATACATACTGTATAATCTGTATAGTTAAATAGTACAGCGCTGTGTCCCCAATGGCCTATATAAATAAACATACCATACTACTGTATAATCTGTATATTTAAATGTACAGCGCTGTGTCCCCAAGTGGCGCTATATAATAAACATACACATACATACTGTATAACCTGTATTATTATAATGTACAGCGCTGTGTCCCCAAGTGGCGCTATATAAATAAACATATACATACATCTGTATAATCTGTATTGTTATAATGTACGCTGTTGTCCCAAGTGGCGCTATATAAATAAACATATACATACATACTGTAATCTGATAGTTTAATGTACAGCGCTGTGTCCCCAAGTGGCGCTATATAAATACATAATACATCCATACTGTATAATCTGTATTGTTAAATGTACAGCGCTGTGTACCCAAGTGGCGCTATATAAAATAACATATCCTACATACTGTATAATCTGTATTGTTATAATGTACAGCGCTGTGTCCCCAAGTGGCGCTATATAAATAAACATATACAAACATACTGTATAATCTGTATTGTTATAATGTACAGCGCTGTGTCCCCAAGTGGCGCTATATAAATAAACATATACATCAATACTGTATAATCTGTATTGTTATAATGTACAGCGCTGTGTCCCCAAGTGGCGCTATATAAATAAACATATACATACATACTGTATAATCTGTATTATTTAATGTACACGCTGTGTCCCCAAGTGGCGCTATATAAATACCATTACATACATACTGTATAATCTGTATTGTTATAATGTACAGCGCTGTGTCCCCAAGTGGCGCTATATAAATAAACATATACATACATACTGTATAATCTGTATGTTATTTGTACAGCGCTGTGTCCCCAAGTGGCGCTATAATAAACTATACATACATACTGTATATCTGTATTGTTATAATGTACAGCGCTGTGTCCCCAGTGGCGCTATATAAATAACATATCATACATACTGATAATCTTGTATATTATAATGTCCAGCGCTGTGTCCCCAAGTGGCGCTATATAAATAAACATACACATACATGCTGTATAATCTGTATAGTTATAATGTACAGCGCGTGTGTCCCAAGTGGCCTATATAAATAAACATACATACATACATGCTGTATAATCTGTATTGTTATAATGTACAGCGCTGTGTCCCAAGTGGCGTATTAAATAAACAATACATACACTACTGTATAATCTGATAGTATAATGTACAGCGCTGTGTCCCCAAGTGGCGCTATATAAATAAACATATACATACATACTGTATATCTGTATTGTTATAATGTACAGCGCTGTTCCCCAGTGGCGCTATATAAATAAACATATCCATACATACTGTATAATCTGTATAGTTATAATGTACAGCGCTGTGTCCCCAAGTGGCGCTATATAAATAAACATATACATACATACTGTAAATCTGTATTGTTATATGTAAGCGCTGTGTCCCCAAGTGGCGCTATATAATAACATATACATACATACTGTATAATTGTAAGTTATAATGTACAGCGCTGTGTCCCCAAGTGCGCTATATAATAAACATAACATACATACTGTATAATCTGTATTGTTATAATGTACACGCTGTGTCCCCAAGTGGCGCTATATAAATAAACATACCATACATACTGTATAATCTGTATTGTTATAATGTACAGCGCTGTGTCCCCAAGTGGCGCTATAATAAAAACATATACATACATACTGTATAATCTGTATTGTTATATTGTACACGCTGTGTCCCCAATGGGCGCTATATAAATAAACATATACATACATACTGTATATCTGTTTGTTTATAATACAGCGCTGTGTACCCAAGTGGCTATATAAATAAACATATCCATACATACTGTATAATCTGTATAGTTATAATGTACAGCGCTGTGTCCCCAAGTGGGGCTATATAATAAAACATATACTATATACGTATAATCTGTATGTTAAAATGTACACGCTGTGTCCCAAGTGGCGCTATATAAATAACATACACATACATATGTAAATCGTATAGTTTATAATGTACAGCGCTGTGTCCCCAAGTGGCGCTATATAAATACATACACATACATACTGTATAATCTATAGTTATAATTACAGCGCTGTGTCCCCAGTGGCCGATATAAATAACATATACATACATACTGTATAATCTGTATTGTTATAATGTACAGCGCTGTGTCCCAAGTGGCGCTATATAAATAAACATATCACATACATACTGTATAATCTGTATAGTTTATATGTACAGCGCTGTGTCCCAAGTGGCGCTATATAATAACATATACATACATACTGTATAATCTGTATGTTATAATGTACAGCGCTGTGTCCCCAAGTGGCGCTAATAAATAAACATACACATACATACTGTATAATCTGTATTGTTATAATGTACAGCGCTGTGTCCCCAAGTGGCGCTATATAAATAAACATACACATACATACTGTATAATCTGTATAGTTATAATGTACAGCGCTGTGTACCCAAGTGGCGCTATATAAATAAACATACACATACATACTGTATAATCTGTATAGTTATAATGTACAGCGCTGTGTCCCAAGTGGCGCTATATAAATAAACATACACATACATACTGTATAATCTGTATAGTTAATGTACAGCGCTGTGTCCCCATGGGGCGCTATATAAATAAACATACACATACATACTGTTAATCTGTATTAGTTAATGTACAGCGCTGTGTCCCCAAGTGGCGCTATATAAATAAACATACACATACATACTGATAATCTGTATGTTTAAATGTACAGCGCTGTGCCCCAAGTGGCGCTATATAATAAACATACATCATACTGTATAACCTGTATTGTTATAATGTACAGCGCTGTGTCCCCAGTGGCGCTATATAAATAAACATAACATACATACTGTATAATCTGTATTGTTATAATGTCACGCGCTGTGTCCCCAAGTGGCGCATATAAATAACAATACATACATACTGTATAATCTGTATAGTTATAATGTACAGCGCTGTGTCCCCAAGTGGCGCTATAATAAAAAACATAACATACATACTGTATAATCTATGTTATAATGTACAGCCTGTGTCCCCAGTGGCGCTATATAAATAAACATACACATACATACTGTTATCTGTATTGTTATAATGTACACGCTTGGTCCCCAAGTGGCGCTATATAATAAACATAACCATACATACTGTATAATCTGTATATATAATGTACAGCGCTGTGTCCCAAGTGGCGCTAATAAATAAACATACACATACATCTGTATAATCTGTATTGTTATAAGTATACAGCGCTGTGTCCCAAGTGGCGCTATATAAATAAACTATACATACATACTGTATAATCTGTATAGTTTATAAATGTACAGCGCTGTGTCCCCAATGGCGCTATATAAATAACATATACATACATACTTTATAATCTTTATTGTTATATGTACACGCTGTGTCCCAAGTGGCGCTATATAAATAAACATACCATACATACTGTATAATCTGTATAGTTATAATGTACAGCGCTGTGTCCCCAAGTGGCGCTATATAAATAAACATATACATACATACTGTATATCTGTATTGTTATAATGTACACTCGTGTCCCAAGTGGCGCTATATAAATAAACATATACAACATACTGTATAATCTGTATAGTTATAATGTACAGCGCTGTGTGCCCCAAGTGGCGCTATATAAATAAACACCACTACATACTGTATAATCTGTATTGTTATAATGTACACGCTGTGTCCCCAAGTGGCGCTATATAAATAAACATATACATACATACTGATATTCTGTATTTTTTAATGTACACGCTGTGTCCCCAAGTGGCGCTATATAAATAAACATATACATACATCTGTTAAATCTGTATTGTTATAATGTACAGCGCTGTGTCCCCAAGTGCGCTTATATAATAAACATATACATACATCCTGTATAATCTGTATAGTTAATATGTACAGCCGTGTGTCCCCAAGTGCGCTATAAAATAAACATACACATACATCTGTATAATCTGTAGTTATAATGTACACGCTGTGTACCCAATGGCGCTATATAAATAACATATACATACATGCTGTATAATCTGTATTGTTATAATGTACAGCGCTGTGTCCCCAAGTGGCGCTATATAAATAACATATACATACATACTGTATATCTGTATATTATAAGTACAGCGCTGTGTCCCAAGTGGCGCTATATAAAAAACATATACATACATGCTGTATAATCTGTATTGTTATAATGTACAGCGCTGTGTACCCAAGGTGGCGCTATTAATAAACATATACATACATACTGTAATCTGTATAGTATAATGTACAGCGCTGTGCCCCAAGTGGCGCTATATAAATAACATATACATACATACTGTATAATCTGATTGTTATAATGTACAGCGCTGTGTCCCAAGTGGCGCTATAAATAACATATACATACATACTGTATAATCTATATCTGTAGTTATAATGTACAGCGCTGTGTCCCCCCCAATATACATACTGCTATAATCTGTATTGTTATAAGTACAGCGCTTTGTCCCCAATGGCGCTATATAATAAACATATACATACATACTGTATAATCTGTATTGTTATAATGTACACGCGGTGTCCCCAGTGGCGCTATATAAATAAACATATACATACATACTGTATAATCTGTATAGTTATAATGTAAGCGCTGTGTCCCCAAGTGGCGCTATATAAATAAACATACACATACTACTGTATAATCTGTATATTTATAAGGTACAGCGCTGTGTCCACCCAAGTGGCGCTATAATAAAAACATACACTACATGCTGTATAATCTGTATTGTTATAATGTACAGCGCTGTGTCCCCAAGTGGCGCTATATAAATAAACTATACATACATACTGTATAATCTGTATAGTTATAATGTACAGCGCTGTGTGCCCCAAGTGCGCTATATAAATAACATATACATACATACTGTATAATCTGTATAGTTATAATGTACAGCGCTGTGTACCCAAGTGGCGCTATATAAAACATATACATACATGCTGTATAATCTGTATTGTTATAATGTACAGCGCTGTGTCCCAAGTGGCGCTATATAAATAACCATATCATACATACGGTATATCTGTATAGTTATAATGTACAGCGCTGTTCCCCAAGTGGCGCTATATAAATAAACATATACATACATACTGTATAATCTGTATTGTTATAATGTACACTGTGTACCCAAGTGGCGCTATAAATAAACATACCATACATACTGTATAATCTGTATAGTATAATGTACAGCGCTGTGTCCCAAGTGGCGCTATAAATAAACATATACATACATAACTGTTAATCTGTATTGTTATAAGTGTACAGCCTGTGTCCCCAAGTGCGGCTATATAAATAACATATACATACATACTGTATAATCTGTATAGTTATAATGTACAGCGCTGTGTCCCCAAGTGGCGCTATATAAATAAACATACACATACATACTGTATAATCTGTATTGTTATAATGTACACGCTGTGTCCCCAGGGCGCTATAAAATAAACATATACATACATACTGTATAATCTGTATTTTATATTGTACAGCGCTGTGTCCCCAAGTGGGCGCTAATAAATAAACATAACAACATACTGTATAATCGTTATTGTTATATTGTACAGCGCTGTGTCCCCAAGTGGCGCTATATATAACATATACATACATACTGATAATCTGTATTGTATAATGTACAGCGCTGTGTCCCAAGTGGCGCTATATAAATAAACATATACATACATACTGTATAATCTTATAGTTTAATGTAAGCGCGTGTCCCCCAAGTGGCGCTATATAAATAAACATACACATACATACTGTATAATCTGTATTGTTATAATGTACAGCGCTGTTCCCCAGTGGCGCTATATAATAAACATATACATACATACTGTATAATCTGTATAGTATAATGTACAGCGCTGTGTACCCAAGTGGCGCTATATAAATAAACATATACATACATACTGTTAACTTAATTGTTATAATGTACGCGCTGTGTACCCAAGTGGCGCTATATAAATAACAATATACATACTGTATAATCTGTATAGTTATAATGTACAGCGCTGGTGTCCCAAGTGGCGCTATATAAATAACACTATACTACATACTGTATAATCTGTATATTAATGTACAAGCGCTGTGTCCCCAAGTGGTGCTATATAAATAAACATATACATACATACTGTATAATCTGTATAGTTTTATAATGTACAGCGCTGTGTCCCCAAGTGGTGCTATATAAATAACATATACATACATACTGATAATCTGTATAGTTTATAATGTACCCGCTGTGTCCCCAAGTGGTGCTATATAAATAAACATATACATACTACTGTATATCTGTATTGTTATAATGTACAGCGCTGTGTCCCAAGTGGTGCTATATAAATAAACATATACATCTGTATAATCTGTATTGTTATAATGTACAGCGCTGGTCCCCAATGGTGCTATATAATAAACATATACATACATACTGTATATCTGTATTGTTATAATGTACAGCGCTGTGTACCCAAGTGGTCTATAAAATAAACATATACATACATACTGTATACCTGTATGTTATAATGTACAGCGCTGTGTCCCCAAGTGGCGCATATAAATAAACATATCCATACATACTGTAATCTGTATTGTTATAATGTACAGCGCTGTGTCCCCAAGTGGCTATAATAATAAACATATCATACATACTGTATAATCTGTATTGTTATAATGTACACGCTGCGTCCCCAAGGGCTATATAAATAAACATAATACATACATCTGTATAATCTGTATAGTTATAATGTACATCGCGTGTCCCCAAGTGGTGCTATATAATAACTATACATACATACTGTATATCTGTATTATTATAATGTACAGCGCTGTGTCCCCAAGTCGCTATATAAATAACATATACATACATACTGTATAATCTGTATTGTTATAATGTACATCGCTGTGTCCCCAAGTGGTGCTATATAAATAAACATATACATACATACTGTATAATCTGTATTGTTATAATGTACAGCGCTGTGTACCCAAGTGGCGCTATATAAATAAACAAATACATACATAGACAATAAGCCCAGGCTGCATTTAGCACTGTTAACTCAATTATTTAAAGAAACACAGTTTTATTTATCTAAACCAATAATTCTTTTCAAAAACAAATAAAAATATTACAGAGAATTAAATTATAAACTAAGTGCAATCACTTCGGGACCAGTCTCTATAAGAATTTTTACTGGTGGACGTCATTTTTCATTCTGGTTTCACTGGTGAAAAAAAAAGACAAGTTAGAGCTAATCTAAATCTAATCTAAACCCTATCCCCCCCCCCAACCCCCCACACACACCTCTTAGTGATGGGTGAAATTAGTATCTTGGGGAGGGTTTACTGGGGTTAAAGGCATTTAGCTTAGGTAGCAGGCAAATTTGAATTTTACAAATCTGTACCACTGGGGGGCGCACTTTTTATTCATAACTTTAAAAGCCCCAGGAAACTGTCATGAACACAAAAAAAGAGAGGCCATTAACATCAGGATGGACCTCGAGCTCTCACCAAAGTAATAATCAGCGCTGTACCCCGATTTGTTCATCCAGACATCACTGTTAAACTGGAGAAGAAGGATGTTTCCTGTTGACATCAGGGTCGGAATTTTCATATCTGAGCAGAACCTGCCCAGCTCAGGAGACCCCGGGCTGCCTCCATCATTGATAATGAGATAGTCATATAAACAGGAGGCTGAGTACTCAACGTCTAAGGCCGTGAAGTCCAGAACAATCTAAAAACAAAGATGGATAAATAAACATATGCATACATACATACATGTGTGGAATTACAGGCAGTATGTTCTTCAGTGGGCAAATTAAAGAAGAACTAAGGCAATTGTATTAATTTACTTTAAAGTTTAGCCTTTCCCAAAGTCTGACGTTAAGAAATGATTTCTGTTATTTCTTTATATTTTATTTTTTAAACTTAAAGGGCATGTTCACCCCCAAAACTACAATTTAACCCACTACTGGCCCCACTGTGTAGTGTAGAAAAATCCTTACCTTACATCCCAGCTACAAATGGTTCTCCTGTAATGTCCCTCCAAAGTCAAAAAAACTCACCACCAGGAGCCTGGCCGAGTCCATATAGGCCTCCTGTCTCTCCTCCGGCAGAAAAATGACATGCTCAGTGCAGCCCCCCCCCCTCCCTCTCCCTCCCTCTTCTTCCTGTTTCTCTCTCACTCCCCCTAGCTCCAAACCCCTTTTATGTAGTGTAGGGCTCCCAACCGCCATAGTTATTTGCAGCAAAACTCCCCTATCTCTACTTACTTTGCCTGTTTCCCCTGACGTTCTGTACACCCGGAAGCCGCATCCGTGATTCAGGACCGTCTCTAGACTTTTTGACACCTGAAAAAAAATCCAATTGCTGCCCCCCCTCGCAGCGATGCTGGAAGGGGTGTGGTTTTATAATTGAAAGTGGAGTGTGGCTTGTCCAGAAGTGAGAGGGGCTTTATACACATGACTGGTAAATAATGCCCACAATGACTGGTAAATGATGCCAACAGTGACTGGTAAATGAGGACAGTACCTCCAGAAAATATGTGTTTTTTACAAACGTCCAAGCAAGGAAAAAAGGTAGAGGAGCACACTACTGGGGTGAATGTTTCTTTATTAGTGCAAAAAACAACAAGCAACGTTTCGGGACTCAAGGCCCCTTCCCTCAGTATAGTAAGGGCCTTGAGTCCCGAAACGTTGCTTGTTGTTTTTTGCACTAATAAAGAAACATTCACCCCAGTAGTGTGCTCCTCTACCTTTTTTCCTTGCTTGGATGTTGCAGCCCTGGAAGTAGGGGGCTAAGAGGATTGCACCTACCTTATTTGTCTGGCAAAGGAGCCAACAACAGTGTGCCATTGTGCGGTCTTGGAACTTTGGTTTTTTACAAACGGCATTTTTGGGGTGCCTTGCATCTGGTCCCCAGGCACATGGAAAAATCATGTGCCCCAGGCCAGAAAACAAAATGTTTCTTTGTTATTTTTTCTGGCATCAAAACTGCAGCCTCCCTACAGGGTGCTGCTCTGTAATGTGCTACACCATGCCTCATTAGAGAGGCGGCCCTGCTGTTATTGGCTGCCTCTTAGCCAATCACAGACGCAGCTGCTGGTCTGGCTCCCTGCTTGCAGTTTCATGCATGCAGAGGGCCGTGACAGAACGTCGGGAGAAACAGGCAATGTAAGTAGAGATCGGGGGGAGTTTTTGCTGCAAATAACTATAGCGTTTGGGGGTGGGGGAGGGAGCCCTACACTACAGCAAAATTTCTAAAAACGGATGGACACGCCCTTTAACCTAATTGAACTGGTTAAAAAATACTTCTTTACTATAAATATAAAAAATACTTCTTTACTATAAATATAAAAAATACTTCTTTACTATAAATATAATAATAAATACTTCTTTACTATAAATATAATAATAAATACTTCTTTACTATAAATATAATAATAAATACTTCTTTACTATAAATAAAAATACTTCTTTACTATAAATATAATAAATACTTCTTTACTATAAATAAAAATAATTCTTTACTATAAATAAAAATACTACTTTACTATAAATATAATAAATACTTCTTTACTACAAATAAAATACTTCTTTACTATAAATCTAATAAATTTACTATAAATTAAAAAAGATATAATAAGAAATTCTTTACTGTAGATATAACTATAAATACTTCTTTGCTATAAATATTATTAAATAATATAATAAATAGGTCTTTACAATAAATATAATAATAAATACTTCTTTAATATAAATATAATAATAAATACTTTTTGAAAGAAATACTGATAGTTTATATGTATCAAATTAAAGTGTTTAGATAGTAAGCTCTTCAGGACAGGGCCTGATGCGAATGTAATTGAATACATGTAATTGTTCAGTGCTACAGAAGATGTTGGCGCTGTTTAAATCCACAATAATTATAATAAATGACTCTTTGCTCTAAATATAAATGATTTTCTATAAATAGAAACACTTCTTTAATGTAATTGTAATAATATATACTAAGATCTAAATGTAAATTAAAAATACTTCAATACTATCAATATACTGTAGAATCTTCAGGGTCCTTACTTGATATCCAGGTGGAGCCCATATTGTAGTGATACAATTTGCCATATTGGGATAGACGTTCGGATACCCGGGAGATGTGACTGTCCCATGATCCTCTAGGTGGGTTCCACCACAATCCACTAACAGACCAAGAACACAATTAAATGAAAGTATTGTGCGGACATAAACAACATCATTATAGCAAATGAACTCACATCAAGGCTTTGTCCTTTGTCCCTGAACAGCACATTACACTTTACAATATATTTTATTATGACATTTTTTAAGAACTTGTTTTGACCACAACGTTCTTTTCTAAAATAGCAAAAAAAATGTTTGCTGCAGTTCACCTTTAAAGCACAATCTATGTATTACATATGTAAATATATTATAACCAAATAACAGAATCACCTGAGCTGTAGGCAACTTGGAATTCTGTGTCTAAGGATGTGGAATTCTCATCGTGGACAAATTCCAACAGCATGGCACCTGTAGATGCCACCAGCAGGGGAAACTCCCGGCGCCCACAGGCCTTGTCTATCAATAAAGGTGATGACGTATTTGCCCCATCATATACTGTGATGTAGTTAGAAGAGCAGTCACTGGAGGGCGACACATTGAATGACTGAATGTGCATCAAAGCCTTAAAAGAAAGAGCAGAATCATCAAGCAACAACATTCCCCTATGTTGTAGAGAATCCTCTGGCTAGCCATACATGGGCAGATGCTCTTCCTATCGGATTGGAGTGCAGCGATAGGAAACCGCTCCAAGTTTTTGTCAAGAGAAAATATGCAGCGTGATGGGATCAGTGAAAAATTTTCCGCCTGGGCCGATTTTCGTTTTTTCGATTAAACCGCTCAATATTGTCAAACGGTCGATCACCTTAATGTGATGGAATAAAGATGACATTTTATTGATAATATGAGGACTGCATGACTGATTGTATCCAGTGCGCGTGAGGCCAAACTTCTTCTTTGTGGCATTTTCCTGTGTATCGGACGTAGCGAGGGGCCCAGGGCAAGCTGCACCAGTACCACCCAGGAGTACGGGTGAGTCTTTTGATCGTGTGTGGAGTGCTTTTGCTTAACCCGACCGGCCATTTGTGTCTTCAGTGACGGCATGTGCTCCCGAACCACTTGTATGTAAGTAAGTTAGGCGCTTTAAAACTTATTGAAGTATATAATTGTATGCCTACATTGACTTACTGTGCAGCACCCTTTTTTAGGGTTATGGGGGATTCAGTATTATATTTGTAACAGGTTATACCATGCAAAAACACCTATGAATATTCTCCTGAATCTCAAGGTTCGGATGTAAATGGCAGAATCGACAGACCGGCCATTGTGTCTTCAGTGACGGCATGTGCTCTCGAACCACTTGTATGTAAGTAAGTTAGGCGCTTTAAAAACTTTTGAAGTATATAATGTATGCCTACATTGACTTACTGTGCAGACCCTTTTTAGGGTTATGGGGGATTCAGTATTATATTTGTAACAGGTTATACCATGCAAAATACACCTATGAATATTCTCCTGAATCTCAAGGTTCGGATGTAAATGGCAGAATCGACAGACCGGCCATTTGTGTCTTCAGTGACGGCATGTGCTCTCGAACCACTTGTATGTAAGTAAGTTAGGCGCTTTAAAACTTATTGAAGTATATCATTGTATGCCTACATTGACTTACTGTGCAGCACCCTTTTCTAGGGTTATGGGGGATTCAGTATTATTTTTGTAACAGGTTATACCATGCAAAATACACCTAATGATATTCTCCTGAATCTCAAGGTTCGGATGTAAATGGCACATCGACAGAATCCTACATTCTTATTGGTACGACAGAATCCTACATTCTTATTGGTACGACAGAATCCTGCATTTTGATTGGTACATTTGAACCCTACATCCTCATTGGTACAACTAATTTCTGCGTTCTGGTTGGCTTTCAAACGTTTGGAGAATCTCAGAAATGGGGAAACCAATTTACTTGTTTCCAGAACCTAGAAATTACCTTATTCGTATTCACTCTTATAAGCCAAAGGCAGGTTTTCTCTTTGGAATATTCCGACATGTAGGATCTGGAATCCAAAAATCCATTGAGCCCTGTAAGTAGAAAACTGCACAGTCCTGCAACACAACAGGACACAACATTACAGGAGTGAAGAGAAGGAGCAACCGGAGGGGTTTTCAGGGAGATTCAATAAAAGTTCTTATTGTTAAAAATGGTGCTAATTTGCCCCAACCAATCAGATATTATTTAACATTTGAAACTTACATCTGATTGGTTGGGGCACCATGTTTATTGATAAGTACTTTTATTGAATTTATTTGTTTGAGTTACCAAGAGACACCAATCAAAAATGACATCACCCCTGGCTAAATAGTGGTTGAGTGATACTATTTTACTAGTAAGTTGGTTTTCTTACAGTTAATATAAACTAGTTATATCCAAATGTGACCTGTTTGTTACAGTTAATATAAACTAGTTATATCCAAATGTGACCTGTTTGTTGTTGTTGTACAGTAAGTGTAGAACCAAACTATCCAAGTCCAGCACACAAAATGAAAGGATCACTTACTGCAGCCATAAAGCTTTTTGACTTTGGTGACATCTTCTTGGCTTAGTCCATATCTCTGCCCGATACTTACAGTTGGGTCTGGTTTAGGTTTCAGACTCAGCTGTCCGGATGTATTGGAAAAGGCATACCTGTCAATGGATATACAACTCTATTAGTCACTACCTGGAAAAGACATTAATAAAATAATGATGGCTTAATTAATAATGGACTGGCCAGTGAGCCTGCAAGTGGGCCTAGGGTTCTAACCTGGTTCTTACCGGACCATATTTCCATTTAACCCAGAATAGTCACAAGTGGGTTCCGTACTGGGGCCACTTTTTTTATCTGTTTATAAATGACTTAGAAGGGGGCATTGAGAGCAAGGTCTCTGTGTTTGCTGATGACACTAAACTATGCAGAGCTTTGGAAACTTCAAATGATGTGCAAGTGCTGCAAGCAGACCTACAATCATGGAGTGCAATATTTTAAGATAGAATACTGTGTTGTAAAACTGAAACCATAAATATCTCACCCCCTGTGCTGTCAATTGGTGGGTATTCCAGATTATCTGCTTACCATCCATAATGCAATACTGAAGAATAATCATACGGTTCATCCAGGTTATCCGTGTCAACCATCTCAAAGTTACTCCAGTCCGCTGTAATTTACAGAAAAAAGAAAGCTTAATTTTAGACTCATTGTGAAGCCCACAATTACAACATACCTAGACCCCAAACTACACACTGAACCAGATACCAACCTAAACAATTCAGCGTCTAGATCATTGTCAAGGTTGGTATCTAAATCGGTGTGTAGCTCGGGGTCTAGAACATTGTCTAGATTGGTATCGGGATCAGTGTGTAGTTGGGGTCTAGAACATTGTCTAGATTGGTATCTGGATCGGTGTGTAGTTGGGGGTCTAGAATATTGTCTAGGTTGGTATCTGTATCAGTGTGTAGTTCAGGGTCTAGAACATTGTCTGGGTTGGAATCTGGATCGGTGTGTAGTTCGGGGTCTAGAACATTGTCTAGGTTGGTATCTGGTTCAGTGTGTAGTTCGGCATCTAGATCATTGTCAAGGTTGGTATCTGAATCGGTGTGTAGTTCGGGGTCTAGAACATTGTCTAGGTTGGTATCCGGATCAGTGTGTAGTTTGGGGTCTTAAGCATTGTCTAGGTTGGTATCCAGATCAATGTGTAGTTTGGGGCCTAAATCATGGTCTAGGTTGGTATCTGGATCAGTGTGTGGTTTGGGGTCTAAATCATGGTCTAGGTTGGTATCTGGATCAGTGTGTAGTTCGGGTCTAGAACATTGTCTAGATTGGTATCTGGTTCAGTGTGTAGTTCAGCGTCTAGATCATTGTCAAGGTTGGTATCTAAATCGGTGTGTAGTCAGCGTCTAGATCATTGTCAAGGTTGGTATCTAAATCGGTGTGTAGTTGGGGGTCTAGAACATTGTCTAGATTGGTATCTGGATCCCTTAAGAATATTAAATGTCCATGCATGTTGTGTACCATGCCCCAAACAATGCATGTCATCTCCATGGTTTCCATGGTGTTTAGATTCAACATTGTGACGGTTCTCATTTATAACAGAACATGGCCAATCTGCGTTATATTAGCCGGATCACTGGATGATCTATTTATCCAGGTTCCATGTATTATCGTGATATTCAGGAGATCAACGGAAAAGGACCTTAGTTCTCATTTATCCAGGTCAGGTCTATCTGTGTTATCATCAGATCAACCAGGACTATTTCTCATTCATCTGGGTACTGGTCTGTCTGTAATATTCAGAAGATGTAACTAGTGGTTCTATTTCCAGGGTCAAGGCCCATCTGGTGGTTTCACATTGATCACAGTTCATGTGCTCATTCATCAGGTCATGTGGTTGTCTATGGTATTCAGTAGATGTGATCTGGCTGATTATCAGTCATCAGTCTGGTCTATCTTGGATATTCATTCATCAGGTCATGGTATTGTGGGGTTCAGTTAGATCATCAGGACTGATTCTCATTCATCCGGTCAATGGTATCATGGTATGGTGTGATTCAGTCGATTCATCTGGGCTGGATTCTCTTCTCCAGGTCTGGTATAATCTGGTGGTATCAGTCTGATCATGCTGAGTTTCATTCATCAGTTGCGGATATCTGTGTTATTCAGTTAGATCAACTGTACTTGAAGTTTAGTGTTTTGAGAGGTTTAACTAGTTATTCAACTGGCTTTCTCAGATGATGATTAACACAGATATACAGCATGTCTGACATGACATTTCAATTAATTCTGGTTGGCTGTTTGGCTATGGTACCTCTTGTAGCATTAACGGTTATCACCATAACACCTTCAAAGCTCTCTGTAGGATTTTTTACTAACATTGCCATAGCATCTTTTTATTGCAATTTTTTTAATGCGATCTCGTATCCTTACAGTGTATCTTACTCAGTCCTAAACCTCTCTCAAATCAGATGTGGTCTTGCCGTTGGGAAAGTGAGGAACGGCTCAGTACCGATCATTGAGTGAAGGACCGTGTTCTCTTAGAGGAGGTCATTCAACATGAGGTCCAACATGCCCTGTGGATTCTACATGAGCAGAGCCGCACGTGACCGGGCTGGTGATTTCATTGATTATGTGGCAGATAACGATGAATGTACGATAATTATTAGAAACACTTTAAGAAAGTCAACGAGGAATAAGAGGAACTACATTATGGATAGTGACTACTAATTAGGGTAACTGCAGTGTTGCTACAAATTAATTAGCACCGTTGGTAATTGGAAATGACTTGCAAATTGCTTAATAATATGTGGCTTTATAAATATATAATGAATCTCTGCAAACTGAATTCAGGTAATGGGAACAAAACACCAATAGATCCGAAACTTGAGAAGGAAACACAGGAAGAAAAAAAAGGCGCAAAGTTCCAATTTCTCTCAGTCAGTTCAGATTTAGAAAAAAGTCAATCAAGATAAGATTAGAGTGTAAACAATCAGCAAGAAGATCACTCTTCTAGGTTGGTATTTAGATCTTGTCCTAGGTGATATCTGGATCAGGAGTAGTTCAATGTCTAAATCATTTTCTAGGTTGGTATATCTACATCCGTGTGTAGTTCAGAATCTAGATCATGGTCTAGCGTTGGTATTAGACTGAGTGTGTAGTTTGACCTACTAAATCTTGCTAGGTGTGATATCTTGATCAGTGGTCAGTTCATGCTAAATATCTTGTCTCTAGGTGTGTTCTAATCAGTGTTATCAGGGTCTAGGAGAATCATTGTCAAGGTTGATATCTAGATCATTTGTAGGTCAATGCTCAAACATGTCTATGTTGGTTTTGGGTCAGTGTGTGTTTGGGTGTCTAGATCATTGGTCTAGTTGGTATTGGATCAGTGTAACCTTCCAGGGGTCTAGACTTTTCTATAGCTGTTATTATTATTTATAGTTAGTTATGATTTATAGTCATACATTGCATACCGGGTAATCAGTTATACAAAGTCATACATATATATGCACAGGTAATACAAATACTGTATAAGTAAACAGAGTGATGAGTACCATACCGTATACAATAGAAGAGAGAACCCTGCCAAGAGCTTATATGCTTGCTTGAAATGTGGGTTTAAGATATGTTTGAAGGTGTTAAGGGACGGGGAGTGAGGATAGGGGGGTTCCAGAGCGAGAGCAGCACGAGCAAAGTCCTGAATACGGGCATGGGAAGAGTGACAAGGTGGATGAGAGGAGGAGATCGCCCTGGGTTGTGCCCGGAACGATATTGGTGATCAGTCTGAGTTATGAGGGGGCTGTGTTGGATAGTTGCTTTAGGATAGGGTAAGCAGCTTGAACTCGGATCCTTTGGATGAGAGGCACGCCAGTGGAGGGACTGACAGAGAGGAGAGGCATTAGAGAGCGAGAACGAGAAATGAATGAGCCGGCCGCAGAGTTGAGGATGGTTGTTGGTAAACCCACAAGTGTGTTGCGTGTCTAGTCGAAAATGATTTTAGGGCATGGACTAGGGTTTTGTAGCTTCCTTGAGAGGAAGGGTCAAATGCAGATGTTTTGAGTTGGAGCGACAGGATTTGGCAAGCGACTTGACATGGGGTTGAGGAAATCTAGTGTTATTTCCAGGCAGTGGACATGAGGAGATGGGGGTATGGATTGTGTGTTAATATTAATAGTAGACTAGGGAGGGGAACAGATCGCGAGGTGGGAAAAGGACAAGTTCAGTCTTGTCCAGAGTTTGGAGGGAGGAGCGGGTGGAGGACAAAAGGCAGGGATGGCAGTTGTGGGAGGTCTGGGGCAGAGATGTAATTTGGATATCATCGCATAAGGTGATACTGGATCCAAATGAAACTAATTAGTGCCCAGGCCATAGGTGTAGATGGTAGAAAAGAAGAGGGACCGAGTACTGAGCCTGCGGGACCCCCACTAGGAAGGGGGCAAGGGGTTGGAAATAATTCCGAGAGTGGGAAAACACTAAGGTCCTACCAGAGAGATAGGAGGAGTAGCTAAGAAAGTTGCAATGTCTTGGATACCCAAGAAGCCAGATATGAAGAAGTAGAGGTGATCAACAGTATCAAAAGCAGAGGACAGATCAAGAGAATAAGCAAAGAGTAGTGACCTTTATTTAGCACTAAGTAGATCATTAGTCACTTAGTGAGGGCATTTCTGTGGAGTGGTTAGGGTGGAAGCACGCTGGAAGTGGTCAAAGAGACAGTTAGCAGACAAGTGACTAACCAGTCAGCTATAGACATGTCTTCCAGTAGTTTGGAAGCAAAAAGGAGAAAGGGACAGGCGGTAGCTGAAAAGAGAACGGGTCAAGGGAGGGTGGTGGTGAGAAGTGTCTGGAATAGGGGAGTCCCTGTCCTGGATAGGGGAAAGTCCCTGTTCGTAATGGTGGTGGCCATTTGGAAGATGATGGTCGATGAGGAAGGGGAGAGTTGGAGAGAGTTAGATATGGAGTAGAGGCAGGTGAAGACCCGATCCAGTTGTGGTCTATTACAATGTCTGAGCAGAGGACCATTGGTAAGGCCAAGCGGGAGGAGGTAAGAGAGAAGAAGTTTAGATGCAGCGAGGTGTTGGTATCGATAAGATAATTGAGGGGATGTCAGGGATAGAAAGTGGGACAACCAAGCAGAGAAAGTGGCTGAAGAACGCGGTGGGTCGATAAATAACCGCAATCAGTAGGGGCATGGGGAGAGTAAACACGGACTGAGTGAACTCAAAAGATAGACACGAGAGGGCTGCTAAGGACGTGATGGGTTTTGAAAGTAAGTATAGCGCTTCGAGAGAAGAATACCAACTCCCCCACCAAATTTATTATCGGGCCTAGGTGTGTGTGGTGAAGTGAAGGCCACCATACGAGAGCGTGGCAGGGGTGAGACCGAGTCGAGGGTGACCGCCATGTTTCGGTAAGACCAAGAAAAAAGCAATTAGAGATAAATAGGTCGTGTACGTGTGCAAGTTATTACAACAGACCGCACGTTCCACAGGGCCCCCGGATATAGGAACAGGTGGAAGGGAAAGGAGAGGAGGAATCATGTGATATTGGTGGGTTAGGGTACTAATGGATTAAAGGAGAGTTACGGCAGTAGACATTAGGGTGGGGATGGGTTGGATCATTACGGGGAGTTATGGGAAGTGGGGCCGGGGGCCGGGTTAGGGGAGATCACCAGCTGCAAGAAGAAGCAGGAGAGAGAACGAGAGGAGGTGAGAGTGGGATTTAAAGGACCAGTGTTTGTCTTGTAATGGGAGAGCGGGGGGTGTTTGACAATGGGAAGGCGTTTCATGGTGGGATAGAGGGGGAGCGGATAGCAGGAAGGGCAATGTAAATAGAGTTACCAACATGGGTGTTGCAGTGAGAGGTAGGTAATCAGGCAGATAAGGCGCAAGGTTTTATGGGACATGATGATGGGTAATAAACACAATGGGGAGGGTTCATGGTCTGATCAAATGGGCAGGAGTTCAGTGTCAGATAC
The DNA here is from genome assembly GCA_019447015.1 of Hymenochirus boettgeri. Classification (NCBI taxonomy): domain Eukaryota; kingdom Metazoa; phylum Chordata; class Amphibia; order Anura; family Pipidae; genus Hymenochirus; species Hymenochirus boettgeri. The sequence continues at coordinate 54,138 of JAACNH010000340.1, forward strand.
TTCAGGTTATTTCTGGTTTAATTCAGCCCTACACTTAGAATGCTGGATTGGTAAAGGCGCAGAATGTGACTTAGGTCAGAATGTGACTAGGGACCTACAGATATAAGCTGGCCGTTTACAACTACAATTAGTAACTATTGAACTGGGGTGTGGAGGGAGGGCTAAGAGGCAGACAGACAAATTAAATGAAAACAGAGTGAGGATCAAACAAATGATGTGAGAAAGTCCCAATCAAACAAAACCAGACAAGGACTGAGAAAGAAGCAGATCATACCAGGCAAAATTCAATGAAGCACAGGAGGGATTGCACAGTGGAGAGTGATGAATAGGTAGTACAGCAGATCATACTGTGTAATGACAATAAGAAGGTGTCAGGAAAGATGGAGAGTGATCCTGATGTGTGCCCCAGTTAATTTGGTGTAATTCAGCACTACAATTGGGAAAAATGAATCAGTGTGTAGTGTTTGGGGGTCTAAATCATTGGTATTAGATCAGTGTATAGTTCAGAGTCTAAATCATTGTCTAGCATTGGTATCTGGAATCAGTGTGTGTTCAAGGTCTAAATATTTGTCTAGGTTGGTATCTGGATCGATGTGTACTTTGAGGTCTAGATCATTGTCTAGGTTTGGTACCTTGGATCAGTGTTATGTTTGTTGGGTCTTAGAACATTGTCTAGATAGTATCTGGATCGTTGTGGAGTTCAGGGTCTAGAACATTGTCAGAATTGGGTCTGGATAAGCTGGTGTAGTTTGGGGTCTAAAATCGGTCTAGGTTGGGTTTATACTTATCATTGTTGGTTTGGGGTCTAATCATGGTTCTAGGTGGTATCTGGATCAGTGGTGTTTGTAGTTTATCAGGATCTTGATTAATTGTCTAGGTTGGTATCTGGATCGTGTGTATGTGTTGGGGCTAAGCATTGTCTAGGTTGGTAATTGGATCAGTGTGTAGTTTGGGGCCTAAATCATGGTTTAGGTTGGTATCTGGATCAGGGTGTAGTTTGGGGCCTAAATCATGGGGTTTGAGTTGTATCTGGATCAGTGTGTAGTTTGGGGCCTAAATCATGGTCTAGGTTGGTATTCTGGATCAGTGTGTAGTTGGGGCCTAAACATGGTCTAGGTGGTATCTGGATCAGTGTGTAGTTTGGGGCCTAATCATGGTATAGGTTGGTTGGTATCGGATCAGTTGTGTAGTTGGGCCTAAATCATGTTAGGTTGGGATCCGGAGCAGTGTGTAGTTTGGGGCTAATCATGGTCTAGGTTGGATCTGGATCGAGTGTGTAGTTTTGGGTCCTAATCATGGTCTAGGTTGGTATCTGGATCAGTGTTAGTTTGGGGCCTAAAATCATGTTAGTTGGTATCTGGAATCATGTGAGTTGGGGCCTACATGGTCAGTTGGTATCGGATCAGTGTGTAGTTTGGGGCCTAAATCATGGTCTAGGTTGGGATCTGGCTCAGTGTGTGGTTTGGGGCCTAAATCATGGTACTGGTTCCGGTATGGATCAGTGTGTGGTTTGGGTTCTAAATCATGGTCTAGGTTGGTATCTGGATCAGTGTGTAGTTCGGGTCTAGAACATGACTAGGTTGAGATCTGGTTCAGGTTAGTGCAGCGTCTAGATCATTGTCAAGGTTGGATCTAAATCGGTGTGTAGCTCGGGGTCTAGAACATTGTCTTAGATTGGTTATCGGGATCAGTGTGTAGTTGGGGTCTAGAACATTGTCTAGATTGGTATCGGATCGGTGTGTAGTGGGGGTCGAAATATTGTCTAGGTGGTATCTGTATCAGATGTGTAGTTCAGGGTCTAGACATTGTCGGGTTGGAATCTGGATCGGTGTGTAGTTCGGGGTTCTAGAACATTGTATAGGTTGGTATCTGGGTCAGTGTGTAGTTCGGCATCTAGATCATTGTCACAGGTTGGTATCTGAATCGGTGTGGAGTTCGGGGGGGTCTAGAAACATTGTCTAGGTTGGTATCCGGATCATGTGTAGTTGGGGTCTTAGATTGTCTAGGTTGGTATCCAGATCAACTGTGTAGTTTGGGGCCTAAATCATGGTCTAGGTTGGTATCTGGATCAGTGTGTGGTTTGGGGTCTAAATCGTTAGGTCTAGGTTGGAGTATACGGGATTCAGTGCTGTAGTTCGGTGGTCACTAGAAACATTGTCAGATTGGTATCTGATTCAGTGTGTAGTTCAGGTCTAGATCATTGTCAAGGTTGGTATCAAATCGGTGTGTGTAGTTGGGGTCTAGAACATTGTCTAGATTGGTATCTTGGATCAGTGTTGTAGTGGGGTCTAGACATTGTCTAGATTGTATCTGGATCAGTGTGTAGTTGGGGGTCTAGAACATTGTCTGATTAGGTATCGATCGGTGTGTAGTGGGGGTAGTCTGTCAAGGTTGGTATCTGAATCGGTGTGTAGTTCAAGGTCTAGAACAGTGTCTAGAATGATATCTGGATCAGTGTGTGTAGGTTCAGGGTCTAGAACATGGTCTAGGTTGGAATTGGATCGGTGTGTAGTTGGGGGTTGGGTCTAGAACATTGTCTAGTGTGTATGCTGTATCGTTGTAGTTTGGGAACTAAATCATGTCTACGGTTGGTTTCTTGATTAGTGTTGTAGTTCAGGGTATAGATTCATGGTTTAGGCCTTAAGAATATTAAATGTCCATGCATGTTGTGTACCATGCCCCAAACAATGCATGTCATCTCCATGGTTTCCATGGTGTTTAGATTCAACATTGTGAAGGTTCTCATGTTATAACAGAACATGGACCATATCTGCGTTATATTCGCCGGATCAACTGGATGATTCTCATTTATCCAGGGCTCCAATGTATTATCTGTGATATTCAGTTAGATCAACAGGAAACTAGTTCTCATTTATCCCAGGTCATGGTCTATCTGTTGTTATCAGCTAGATCAACCGAGGGACTATTTCTCATTCATCGGGTCAGGTCTGTCTGTAATATTCAGATAGAGTAACTAGTGGTTCTTTTCATCAGTCAAGGCCCATCTGTGGTGGTATTCAATTAGATCAACAGTTATGTGTCATTCATCTAGGTCAGTGGTTGTCTATGGTATTCAGTAGATGATCTGGGCTGATTATCAGTCATCCAGGTCATGGGTCTATCTTGGATATTCATTATCCAGTCATGGTATATCTGTGGTGTTCAGTTAGATCATCGGGGACTGTTCTCATTCATCCAGGTCAATGGTACATGGATATCGGTGTGATTCAGTTAGATCATCTGGGCGGATTCTCATTCCTCCAGGTCATGGTATAATCTGTGGTATCAGTTAGATCATCTGGACGTTGTCATTCATCCAGTTTGTCGTAATCTGTGTTATTCAGTTAGATCAAATGTACTTGAAGTTTAGGTTTTGAAGAAGTTTAACTAGTGTATTCAACTGGCTTTCTCAGATGATGATTAACCAGATATACAGAGATCGCGACATACATTCAAACTAATTCTGGTTGGTGCTTTTGGCTATGGTTACCTCTTGTAGCATTAACGGTTATCACCATAACACCTTAAAGCTCTTGTAGGAACTTTTCAACATTGCCATAGCATCTTTATTGCAATTTTTTTTTTAATGCGATCCGTAAATCCTTACAGTGTATCTTAGCTCAGTCTAAACCCTCTCAAATCAGATGTTGGTCTGCACGTTGGGAAATTGAGGCGGCTCAGTACCGATCATTGATGAAGACCGATGTTTCTTCCAGAGGAGTCATTCAACATGAGGTCCACATGCCCTGGGATTCTACATGAGCAGAGCCGACGTGACCGGGTGGATGATTTCATTGATGTAATGTGGCAGTATATCGATGATGTACGACTAATTATTAGAAACATTTAAGAACGTCAACGAGGAATAAGAGGAATACATTAGGATATGACTATAAATTAAGGGTAACTGCGAGTGTTTGCTACAAATTAATTTTTAGCACCCGATTGGTAATTGAAATGACTTGCAAATTTGACTTAATAATATGTGGGATGTATAAAATATAATTGAATCCTGCAAACTGAATTCAGGTTAAAGGGGAACAAAACACCAATAGATCAGAAACTGGAAGGAAAACAGGAAGAAAAAAGGGCAAAGTTCCAATTTCTCTCAGTCAGTTCAGATTTATGAAAAAAGTCAATCAAAGATAAGATCTAGAGTGTTAAACAATCAGCAAGACAGATCAATCCTCTAGGTTGGTATTTGATCATTGTCCTAGGTTGATATCTGGATCAGGGAGTAGTTCAATGTCTAAATCATTTTCTAGGTTGGTTATCTACATCCGTGTGTAGTTCAGAATCTAGATCATGGTCTAGCGTTGGTATTAGCTGAGGTGTGTAGTTGGACCCTCTAAATCATTGTCTAGGGTGATATCTTGATCAGTGTGTAGTTCAATGTCTAAATCCTTGTCTAGGTTGTATTACATCAGTGTGGAATTCAGGGTCTAGGATCATTGTTCACGGTTGATATCTAGATCATTTGTAGGTTTCCAATGTCAAATCATGTCTATGTTGGTTTTGGATCAGTGTGTAGTTTGGGTGTCAGATCATTGTCTGAGGTTGGTATCTGGATCAGTGTAATTAGGGGGTCTAGACTTTTATAGCTTGGTATTATTATTTATAATTATTATGGATTTATAGTCATACATTGCATACCAGGGTAATCATATACAATCATACATATTATATCACAGGTAAACAAACATACTGTATAAAGTAAACCAGAGTGATGAGTACCATACCGTCTACACATAGAAAGAGAACCCTGCCAAAAGAGCTTATAGCTTGCTTGAAGATGTGGGTTTGAGATGATGTTTGAAGGGTGTTAGCGACGGGTGAGTGATGATAGGGGGTTCCAGACGCCGAGACAGGCAACGAGCAAAGTCCTGAATACGGGCATGGGAAGAGGTGACAAGTGGAATGAGAGGGGAGATCGCGCCTGGAGTTGTGCCCGGAACGAATTGGTTGGTCAGCTCTGAGTTATGAGGGGCTGGTTGGATATTGCTTTAGATAGAGGTAAGCAGTGCATTGAAACCGGATCCTTTGTGATGAGAGGCGCCCAGTGGAGGGACTGACAAGAGGAAGAGGCTTAGAGAGCGAGAACTGAGAATATCGGAATGAGCCGGGCCGCAGAGTTGAGGATGGTTGTTGGTAAAACCCAAAGTGTGTTGCAGGTAGTCTAGTTCGAAAATCGATTTTAGTGGCATGGACTAGGGGTTTTTGTAGCTTCCTTGAGAGGAGGGTTCAAATGCAGGTTTTTGAGTTGGAGCGACGGATTTGGCAAGCGACTTGACATGTGTTGAGATGAAATCTAGTGTTTGTTATTTCCAGCAGTAGGGAATGAGGAGTTGGGGATGTGATTGTGTTTAATATTAATAGTAAGACTAGGGAGGGGAACAGATCGCGAGTGTGGGGAAAAGGACAAGTTCAGTCTTGTCCAGGGTTTTGGAGGGAGGACGGGTGGAGGACATAAAGGCAGGATGGTCAGGTTCGGTAGGGAGGTCTGGGGCAGAGATGATTCTCAATTTGGTACTATCAATCCGCATAAGGTGAGTACTGGAATCCAAATGAACACTGAATTAGTTGCCCAGGCCTAGGTGTAGATGTAGGAAAAGAAGAGGGACCGAGTACTGAGCCTGCGGACCCCCACTAGGTACGGGGGCAAGGGGTGGAAACTAATTCCGCGGTGGAAAACACTAAGTCCTAACAGAGAGATAGGAGGCTAGCTCAAGAATATTGCAAGTGTCTTGATACCCAAGAAGCCAGAATCTTAAGAAGTAGAGGTGATCAACAGTATCAAAGCAGAGGACAGATCAAGAGAACTAAGCAAAGAGTATGCACCTTAATTTAGCACTAGTAGATCATAGTCACTTAGTGATAGGGCATCTTCTGTTTGGAGTGGTTAGTGGTGGAAGCATCGCTGGAAGATGGTCAAAGAACAGTTAGCTCAGACAAATGTACTAACCACTCAGCATAGACATGTTCTTTCCAGTAGTTTGGAAGCAAAAGGAGAAAGGCAGACAGGACGGTAGCTGAGAAAGAGCAGACGTTCAAGGGAGGGTGGTGGTGAGACGTTCTGGAATAGGGGGAAAGTCCCTGTCCTGGATGGAAGAGTCCCCGTGTTCGTGTATGGGTGGTGGCCATTTGCGAGATGAATGTCGGCCACTGAGGAAGCGGAGAAGTTGGAGAAGTTAGATATGGAGTAGAGGCAGGTGAAGACCTATCCAGTTGTGGTCTATTACAATGGTCTGATCAGGAGGACCATTGGTAAGGCCAAAGCGAGGAGGTAGAGAAGAAGTTTAGATGCAGCGTAGGTGTTGGGTATCGATAAGATATTGAGGGGATGTCAGTGGATAGAAAGTGGGACAACCAATAGCAGAGAAATGGTTGAAGCGCGGTGGTCGATTAACCGCAATTCAATTAGGGGCATGGGAGAGTAAACACGGTACGAGTGAACTCAAAAGATAGACAGAGATAGGGCTGCTAAGGCGTGATGGGTTGATTGAAAGTAGTAAAGCGCTTCGAGAGAAGAATACCAAACTCCCCTCACCAATATTTTTATCGGGGCCTAGGTGGTGGTGTGTGAGTGGAAGCCACATACGGAGCGTGCATGGAGTGAGACAGAGTCAGAGGTGACCGCCATTTTTCGGTATAGACACCAAGAAAAAACATTAGAGATAAATAGCGTGTACGGGACAATTATATACAACAGACCGCACGTTCTCCAAGGGCCCCCGGATATAGGAACAGGTGGAAGGGACAAGGAGAAGGAACCATTGATATTGGTGGGTTTAGGGTACTAATGGATAAAGGAGAGTAGGGTACGGCAGTAGGGCATTTAGGGTGGGGATGGGTGATCATTACGGGTGAGTTATGGGAGAGTGGGGGGCCGGGTTAGGGGAGACTCACCAGCGCGACGAAGAAGCAGGAGAGAGAACGAGAGAGAGTGAGAGTGGTATTTAAAGGAACCATGGTTTGTCTTGTAATGGAGAGCGTGGGGTGTTTGACAAGTGGGAAGCGTTTCATGTGGAAGGGGGGAGCCGAGGATAGCAGGACAGGGCAATTAAATGAGTTACCAACATGGGTTGTTGCAGTGAGTAGTAGGTAATCAGGCAGATAAGGCAGCAAGTTTTATGGGACATGATGATGGGGTTAATAACACAATGGGGAGTGGTCATGGTCTGATCCAATGGCCGAGTTCAGTGGTCAATACTTCAGGGTTATTTCTGGTTTAATTCAGCCTAACTTAGAATGCTTGGACTTGGTAAAGGCTTGCAGAATGTGACTCAGGTCAGAATGTGACTAGGGAGGCCCTACAGATATAGCTGGCCGTTTCAACCTACAATTAGTTGACTATATGAACTGGGTTGTGGGAAGGGCTGAAGAGGAGACAGGACATTAAAGAAAACAGAGTGAAGGATTCAAAACAATTATGTGGAAAGTCCAATCAAACAACGACAAGACTGAAAGGAAGCAGATCATACCAGGCAAAATTACAATGACACAGGAGGGATGCACAGGGAGAGTGAATATGAATAGGTAGTACAGCAGATCATACTGGTAATGCGATAAGAATGGGTAGGAAAGATGGAGAGTGATCCTGATGGTGCCCCAGTGTAATTATGGTGTTAATTCAGCACCTACAACTTGGGAACAAAATGAATCAGTGTGTAGGTTGTGGGGTCTAGTCTAAATCATGGTATACTAATCAGTGTATAGTTCAGAGCTCTAAATCAATTGTCTAAATTGGTATCTGGAATCAGTGTGTGTCAAGGTCTAAATTTTGTCTAAGTTGGTATCTGGATGCGTGTTGTACTTGAGGTCCTTATGATCATTGGTCTAGGTTGGTGACCTGGATCAAGTGTATATGTTTGTCCTGCCCGGGTTCTACGAACATTGTCAGATTGAGTATCTGGATCGTGTGGTAGTTCAGGGTCTAGAACACATTGTCAACAGATATTGGGCTGGATAAGTGGTTGTAGTTTGGGGTCTAAAAATCCGGTCCTAGTTGTTTGGGTTATAGCTTTGATCAATTGTGTGGTTTGGGGCTTTTCTAATCATGGCCTTCTAAGGTGGTATCTGGACCTCAGTGTTGTAGTTCAGGATCTTGATAATTGTCTAGGTGGCTATCTGGATCGTCGTGTTGGTAGTTGGGGTCCTAAGCATTGTTAGTTGGTATCTGGATCAGTGTTGTAGTTTTGGGCTAATGCATGGTTTAGGTCTGGTATCTGGATCAGGGTGTAGTTTGGGGCCTAATCATGGTGGGGGGGGCTTTGAGGTTGGTATCTGGATCAGTGTTAGTTTGGGGCCTAAATCATGGTCTAGGTGGGTATCTGGATCACGGTGTTGTAGTTTTGGGGCACTAAATCATGTCTAGGTGGTAATCTGGATCGTGTGTAGTTTGGGGCCTAATCGATGGTACTAGGTTTTGGGTATCGGATCTGTGTAGTTTGGGCCTAAATCATGGTTTAGGTTGTGGATCCGGTCAGTGGTGTAGTTTGGGGACTAATCATGGTCTAGTGTTGGATCTGGATCGAGTGTGTAGTTTTGGGGCCTAAATCATGGTCTAGGTGGTATCTGGATACAGTGTGTAAGTTTGGGGCCTAAATCATTGTTGTTTGGTATCTGGAATCATGTGATAGTTGTGGGGCCTATCATTGGTCGAGGTTTGGTAATCTGGGATCAGTGTTGTGTTTGGGGCCTTAAATCATTGGTCTCAGGTTGGGTTATCTGATATGTGTGGTTTGGGGTACCTAAATCATGGTATAGTTCCCAGGTATTGGATCAGTGTGTGGTTTGGGTCTCTAAATCAGTGGTCTAGGTTGGTATCTGGATCGTGTGTAGTTCGGGTCTAGAACATTGACTGAGGTTGGAATTCTGGTTCAGGTGTAAGGTTCAGCGTCTAGATCATTGTCAAGGTTGGTCAAATCGGTGTGTAGTCTCGGGTCTAGAACATTTGTCTAGATTGGTTTATCGGATCAGTGTGTAGTTGGGGTCTTTAGAAAGTTGTCTAGATTGGGTATCGATCGGTGTGTAGTGTGGGGTCTGAAATATGTCTAGGTTGGTATCTGGTATCATTGTGTACGTTCAGGGCTAGAACATTGTCTTGGTTGGAATCTGGATCGGTGTGGTTTGTTCGGGTTCTAGAACATTGTATAGGTCTGGTATCGGGTTCAGTGTGTAGTTCGTCAATCTAGATCATTGCCAGGTTGGTATCTGAATCGTGTGATTCGGGGGTCTAGAAACATTGTCTAGGTTGGTATCCGTATCATGGTGTAGTTGGGGTCTTAATTGTCTAGGTTGGTATCCAGCATTTTTCCAACTGTGTACGTTTGGGCCTAAATCATGGTCTAGGTTGGTATCTGGATCAGTGTGTGGTATTGGGGTCTAAACAGTCTAGGTCTGGTTGGATAGGTATCGCGGACCTATCAGTGTCTGATTGGTATCGTCGGTTCAGCTGCAAAGCATTGTCAGTTGGTATCTATCAGGTGTGTAGTCAGCCGGGTCTAGATCATTGTCTAGGATTGGTTAATCTGGATAGTGTGTAGTTGGGAGTTCTAGAACATTGTCCTGATATGTTATCTGGATCATGTTTGTATGGGGTTCTCAGACATTGTTCTATTGATCTGGATCATGTGTGTAGTTGGAGAACATGTCATATACGGATCTGGTAGATCTGTCACAGGTTGGTATCTGAAGGTGTGTATGTTAGGTCTAGAACAGTGTCTAATATGATATCTGGATCATGTGTGTAGGTTCAGGGTCTAGAACATGTCTAGGTTGGAATTGATCGGTGTGTAGTTGGGGGTTGTCTAGAACATTGTCTGAGTGTGTCAGCTGTCTCGTTTGTAGTTGCTGGGACTAAATCATGGTCTAGGTTGGTATCTGGATTAGTGTGTAGTTCAGGTATAGATCATGTTTAGGTTTGGTATCTGGATCAATGTGTAGTACAGGGTCCTAGATCATTGTTTAGGATGGTATATGGATCAGTGTTAGTTCAGGGGTCTAGATCATTGTTTAGGTGGTATTCTTGTTCATGTGTCGTTCGGGTCTAATCATTGTTTAGGTTGGTATCTGGATCAGTGTGTAGTTCAGGGTCTAGATCACTGTTTAGGTTGTATTGGTTCAGTGTGTAGTTTGGGGTCTAGATCATTGTTTAGGTTGGTATCGTGGATCAGTGTGTAGTTTGGGGTTCTAGATCATTGTTTAAGGTTGGTATCTGGATCAGTGTGTAGTTCAGGGTCTAGATCATTGTTTAGGTTGGTATCTGGATCAGTGTGTAGTTCGGGGTCTAGATCATTGTTTAGGTTGGTATCTGGTTCAGGTTAGTTGTCTGTCAGTTTTTTGGGGTCTAGATTCATGGTTAGGTGAGTTCGCTCTACACTCGTGGACAGTTGTGTAATTTCAGGGTCAGAAGCATTGTTTAGGTGGTATCTGGGTTCAGTGTTAGTTTGGGTTAGATCATGCTTTACGGCTATTGGTAGCGATCAGGTGTTAGTTCAGGGTCTCGAAGATACCAACCTAAACAATGATCTAGACCCTGAACTACACACTGATCAAGATACCAACCTAAACAATGATCTAGACCCTGAACTAAACACTGATCCAGATACCATCCTAAACAATGATCTAGACCCTGTACTACACATTGATCCAGATACCAACCTAAACAATGATCTAGACCCTGAACTACACACTAATCCAGATACCAACCTAGACCATGATTTAGTCCCAGAACTACACACTGATACAGATACCAACCTAGACAATGTTCTAGACCCCCAACTACACACCGATCCAGATTCCAACCTAGACAATGTTCTAGACCCTGAACTACACACTGATCCAGATATCAATCTAGACACTGTTCTAGACCCTGAACTACACACCGATTCAGATACCAACCTTGACAATGATCTAGACCCCCAACTACACACCGATCCAGATACCAATCTAGACAATGTTCTAGACCCCCAACTACACAATGATCCAGATACCAATCTAGACAATGTTCTAGACCCCCAACTACACACTGATCCAGATACCAATCTAGACAATGTTCTAGACCCCCAACTACACACCGATTTAGATACCAACCTTGACAATGATCTAGACGCTGAACTACACACTGAACCAGATACCAATCTAGACAATGTTCTAGACCCGAACTACACACTGATCCAGATACCAACCTAGACCATGATTTAGACCCCAAACCACACACTGATCCAGATACCAACCTAGACCATGATTTAGGCCCCAAACTACACATTGATCTGGATACCAACCTAGACAATGCTTAAGACCCCAAACTACACACTGATCCGGATACCAACCTAGACAATGTTCTAGACCCCGAACTACACACCGATTCAGATACCAACCTTGACAATGATCTAGATGCCGAACTACACACTGAACCAGATACCAACCTAGACAATGTTCTAGACCCCGAACTACACACCGATCCAGATTCCAACCCAGACAATGTTCTAGACCCTGAACTACACACTGATACAGATACCAACCTAGACAATATTCTAGACCCCCAACTACACAACGATCCAGATACCAATCTAGACAAGTTCTAGACCCCAACTACACACTGATCCCGATACCAATCTAGACAATGTTTAGACCCCGAGCTACACACCGATTTAGATACCAACCTTGACAATGATCTAGACGCTGAACTATACACTGAACCAGATATCAACCTAGTCAAGGTTCTAGACCCGAACTACAACACTGATCCAGATACCAACCATAGACCATGATTTAGACCCCAAACCACACACTGATCCAGATACCAACCTAGACCATGATTTAGGCCCCCAAACCAACCACTGATCCAGATACCAACCTAGACCATGGATTTAGGCCCCAAACTACACACTGATCAGAACCAAACGACCATGATTTGGCCCCAAACTACACATGATCCAGATTACCAACCTAGACCATGATTTAGGCCCCCAAACTACACACTGATCCAGATACCAACCTAGACCATGATTTAGGCCCCAAACTACACACTGATCCAGATACCAACCTAGACCATGATTTAGGCCCCAAACTACACACTGATCCAGATACCAACCTAGACCATGATTTAGGCCCCAAACTACACACTGATCCAGATACCAACCTAGACCATGATTTGGCCCCAAATACACACTGATCCAGATACCAACCTAGACCATGATTAGGCCCAAAATACAACTGATCCAGATACCAACCTAGACCATATTTAGGCCCCAAACTCACAAGATCCAGATACCAACCTAGACCATGATTTAGGCCCAAACACACACAATGATCCAGATACCAACCTAGACCATGATTTGGCCCCAAATCACACTGATCACAGATACCAACCTAGACATGATTAGACCCCAAACTACACACTGATCCAGATACCAACCTAGACAATTATCAAGATCCTGAACTACACACTGATCCAGATACCAACCTAGACCATGATTTAGACCCCAAACCACAAATTGATCAAGATACCAACCTAGACCATGATTTAGACCCCAAACTACACACTGATCCAGACACCAATCTTGACAATGTTCTAGACCCTGAACTACACAACGATCCAGATACTAATCTAGACAATGTTCTAGACCCCAAACTATACACTGATCCAGGTACCAACCTAGACAATGATCTAGACCTCAAAGTACACACTGATCCAGATACCAACCTAGACAATAATTTAGACCTTGAACTACACACTGATTCCAGATACCAATCTAGACAATGATTTAGACTCTGAACTATACACTGATCTAGATACCAATGATTTAGACCCCAAACTACACACTGATTCATTTTTTCCAAGTGTAGTGCTGAATTAACACCAGAATTAACTGGGGCACCATCAGGATCACTCTCCATCTTTCCTGACACCTTCTTATTGTCATTACAGGTATGATCTGCTGTACTAACCTATTCATCACTCTCCACTGTGCATCCCTTCCTGTGCTTCATTGTAATTTTTGCCTGGTATGATCTGCTATCTTTTCTCAGTCTTGTCTGGTTGTTTATTGGGACTTTCACCATTTGTTTGATCCTCACTCTGTTTTCATTTAATTTGTCTGTCTCCTCTTAGCCCCTCCCACACCCCAGTTGAATAGTATAACTAATTGTAGGTGTAAACAGGCCAGTTATATCTGTAAGGGCCCTAGTCACATTCTGACCTTAGTCACATTCTGCAGCCTTTACCAAGTGCAGCATTTCTAAGTGTAGGGCTGAATTAAACCAGAATTAACCTGAAGTATCTGACACTGAACTCTGCACATTTGGATCAGACCATTGAACCCTCCCCATTGTGTTATTACCCATCATCATGTTCCATAAAACCTTGCTCCTTATCTGCCTGGTTACCTACCTACTCACTGCAACACCCACTGTTGGTAACTCTATTTACATTGCACCTTCCATGCTATCCGCTCCCCTCCTTACCCACCATGAACGCCTTCCCATTGTCAAACACCCCCAGCTTCCTCCATTACAAGACAAACACATGGTCCATTTAAATCCCACTCTCACCTCCTCTCGTTCTCTCTCCTGCTTCTTCTTGCAGCTGGTGATATCTCCCCTAATCCCGGCCCCACTCCCATAACTCACCTGTATGATCAACCCATCCCCACCCTAATGTCTACTGCCCGTAACTCTCCTTTATCCATTAGTACCCTAAACCCACACAATATCACTAATGTTCCTCTCCTTTCCCTTCCACCTGTTCCTATATCCGGGGGCCCTGTGGAACGTGCGGTCTGTTTGTAATAAACTTGCACACGTACACGACCTATTTATCTCTAATTGCTTTTTCTTGGTCTTACCGAAACATGGCTGTCACCCTCTGACTCTGTCTCACCCTGCCACGCTCTCGTATGGTGGCCTTCACTTCAGCCACACCACTAGGCCCGATAATAAATTTGGTGGGGGAGTTGGTATTCTTCTCTCTGAGCGCTATACTTTCAAACCCATCACGTCCTTAGCAGCCCTCTCCTGTCTATCTTTTGAGTTCCACTCAGTCCGTGTTTACTCTCCCATGCCCCTACTGATTGCGGTTATTTATCGACCACCGCTTTCTTCAACCACTTCTCTGCTTGGTTGTCCCACTTTCTATCCACTGACATCCCCTCAATTATCTTATCGATACCAACACCTCTGCTGCATCTAAACTTCTCTCTCTTACCTCCTCGCTTGGCCTTACCAATGGTCCTCTGCTCAGACAATTGTAATAGACACACACTGGATCTGGTCTTCACCTGCCTCTACTCCATATCTAACTTCTCCAACTCTCCCTTTCCTCAGTCCGAACATCATCTTCTCAAATGGCCACCACCATTACAGAACAGGGACTCCCCTATCCAGGACAGGGACTCCCCTATCCAGGACACGTCTCACCACCACCCTCCCTTGACCCGTCTGCTCTTTCCAGCTACCGGCCTGTCTCCTTTCTCCCTTTTGCTTCCAAACTACTGGAAAGACATGTCTATGCTGACCTGGTTAGTCACTTGTCTGCTAACTGTCTCTTTGACCACTTCCAGTCAGGCTTCCACCCTAACCACTCCACAGAAACTGCCCTCACTAAGTGACTAATGATCTACTTAGTGCTAAATCTAAAGGTCACTACTCTTTGCTTATTCTTCTTGATCTGTCCTCTGCTTTTGATACTGTTGATCACCCTCTACTTCTTCAGATCCTGGCCTTCTTGGGTATCCAAGACATTGCACTTTCTTAGCTATCCTCCTATCTCTCTGGTAGGACCTTTAGTGTTTTCCACTCCGGAATTAGTTCCACCCCTTGCCCCCTCCTAGTGGGGGTCCCGCAAGGCTCAGTACTCGGTCCTCTTCTTTTCTCCATCTACACCTATGGCCTTGGGCAACTAATTAGTTCATTTGGATTCCAGTATCACCTGTATGCGGATGATATCCAAATTTACATCTCTGCCCCAGACCTCCCTACACACTGCCATCTCTGCCTTTATGTCCTCCCGCTTCCTCCAACTCAACATGGACAAGACTGAACTTGTCCTTTTCCCACCCTCGCGATCTGTTCCCCTCCCTAGTCTTACTATTAATATTAACAACACATCCATATCCCCATCTCCTCATGTCCACTGCCTGGAAATAACACTAGATTTCCTTCAAACCCCATGTCAATTCGCTTGCCAAATCCTGTCGGCTCCAACTCAAAAACATCTGCATTTGACCCTTCCTCTCAAAGGAAGCTACAAAAACCCTAGTCCATGCCCTAATCATATTTCGACTAGACTACTGCAACACACTTGTGTGGTTTACCAAACAACCATCCTCAACTCTGCGGCCCGGCTCATTCATTTCTCTTCTCGCTTCTCTAATGCCTCTCCTCTCTGTCAGTCCCTCCACTGGCTGCCTATCATCCAAAGGATCCAGTTCAAGCTGCTTACCCTATCCTATAAAGCACTATCCAACACAGCCCCATCATATACCTCAGAGCTGATCCACCAATATCGTTCCGGGCACAACCCAGGCGCGATCTCCTCCTCTCATCCACCCTTGTCACCTCTTCCCATGCCCGTATTCAGGACTTTGCTCGTGCTGCTCCTCGGCTCTGGAACCCCCCTATCCGTCACTCACCGTCCCTTAACACCTTCAAACATAATCTTAAAACCCACATTTTCAAGCAAGCATATAAGCTCTTTGGCAGGGTTCTCTCTTCTATTGTATTACGGTATGGTACTCATCACTCTGTTTACTTATACAGTATTTGTATTACCTGTGTATATAATATGTATGACTTTGTATAACATGTATTACCCTGTATGCAATGTATGACTATAAATCCATAATAATAATAATAATAATACCAGTCTAGAAAATGATCTAGACCCCGAATTACACACTGATCCAGATACCAACCTAGACAATGATCTAGACACCAAACTACACACTGATCCAAAAACCAACATAGACAATGATTTAGACATTGAACTACAAACTGATCTAGATATCAACCTTGACAATGATCTAGACCCTGAATTACACACTGATGTAGATACCAACCTAGACAATGATTTAGACATTGAACTACACACTGATCAAGATATCAACCTAGACAATGATTTAGAGGTCAAACTACACACTCATCTAGATACCAACCTAGACCATGATCTAGATTCTGAACTACACACTGATGTAGATACCAACCTAGAAAATGATTTAGACATTGAACTACTCACTGATCCAGATATCAACCTAGACAATGATCTAAATACCAACCTAGAAAAGGAGTGATCTTTCTTGCTGATTGTTTACACTCTAGATCTTATCTTTGATGTGACTTTTTTATAAATCTGGAACTGAACTGAAGAGAAATTTGGAACTTTGCCTTTTTTTCTTCCTGGTTTCTTCCAAGTTTCTGATCTATTGGTGTTTTGTTCCTCTTTAACACTGAATTCAGTTTGCAGGATTCATTATATTTATAAATCCAACATAATTATTAAGTCAATTTGCAGTAATTTCAATTACCAATCGGGTGCTAAATTAATTTGTACAAACACTGCAGTTACCCTTAATTATTAAGTCATATCCTAATGTAGTTCCTCTTATTTCAGTTGACGTTCTTAAAGTGTTTCTAATAATTAGTCGTACATTCATCGATATACTGCCACATGACATCAATGAAATCATCCCGGTCACTTCGGCTCTGCTCATGGTAGAATCCCAGGGCATGTTGGACCTCATGTTGAATGACTCCTCTGGACAAACAGCCGGTCTTCATCAATGATAGGTACTGAGCTCCTCCAACTTTCCCAACGTGAGACCAACATCTGAATTTGAGAGAGGTTTAGACTGAGTAGATACACTGTAAGGATTGACAGAATCGCATAAAAAAATTGCAATAAAAAGATGCTATGCAATGTTAGTAAAAGTTACATACCAGAGCTTTATAGGTGTTATGGTGATACCGTTAATGGCTACAAGAGGTAACCAATAGCCAAAAGCAGCCAACCAGAAGTTAGTTAGAAATGTAAATGTAAGCATATCTGTAGTATCTGGTTAGATCATCATCTGAGAAAGCCAGTTGAATAACTAGTTAAACGTCTTCAAAAACTAAACTTCAAGTCCATTTGATCTAACTGAATAACACAGATATACTACAAACTGGATGAATGAAAATCAGTCCAGATGATCTAACTGAATACCACAGATATACCATGACCTGGATGAATGAGAATCAGCCCAGATGATCTAACTGAATAACACAGATATACCATGACCTGGATGAATGAGAATCAGTCCAGATGATCTAACTGAACACCACAGATATACCATGACCTGGATGAATGAATATCACAGATAGACCATGACCTGGATGAATGATAATCAGCCCAGATCATCTAACTGAATACCATAGACAAACCATGACCTAGATGAATGAGCACCAGAACTGTTGATCTAATTGAATACCACAGATGGGCCTTGACCTGGATGAATAAGAACCAGCTTAGTTAATCTATCTGAATATTACAGACAGACCATGACCCAGATGAATGAGAAATAGTCCGGTTGATCTAACTGAATAACACAGATAGACCATGACCTGGATAAATGAGAACTAGTCCGGTTGATCTAACTGAATATCACAGATATACCATGACCTGGATAAATGAGAATCAGTCCAGTTGATCCGGCTAAATAACGCAGATATACCATGTTCTGTATAAATGAGAACCTTCACAAATGTGAATATAAACACCATGGACCATGAGATGACATGCATGTTTTCATGGTAACACACATGCAGGGACATGTAATATTCTAAGTGCCACTCTCCTCCCCTTCTGAGTTCCCACAATGCAATTTTCACTTAGCACGATTAACCGCAAGTTGCACCAAAGCAACGGCTCTTTTTAAAAGGTGCTAGTTCTCATATTGCAAAGTAGCGCACAAACCAACTCTACAGATATTGTGCCTGTCACGTTAATCCAAAACAGCGCACGCCCCCCCAAAAAACACGCTAACCTGATATTACATTGTTAGACATAGATTTAACTTATAATACCATCGTAGACTGAATGTGAATATATTGACATTATTTACAGTTTGTAACATCTCAGCATGGTACCTACCCACTTCCAGAGCCGATGTCCAAGAAATCCTCTTCTGTGGAACGTTCCACAAGGTGGACACACGTCAACGTTGAAATTTCCTGCAGGGCAGCCCTGATAAAGATCTTCTCATTCTCACCTGATAAGAATCAAGTCATTGCCACAGTGTATAACGGTCAAGGATACATTTTACAAGCTTGTGGGCAAGATACAGATTAGAGATGGACTAGAACTCGAACCCAAGTTTGAGCCGAACTATTCGAATTTGAACGAATTCGGACTTCTCAAACTATCCCGGACCCGGATTTTCAACATTTTAAGACTTTCAATAAATATCGAATGTTCTACCGTTCGAATATGCAAGTAAAATGGCTTATACCTATACGCAAGCATCGAATCCGTGAGTAAATTGTCCATTAAAACCTATACACGAGCATCAAATCCACGAGTAAAGTGTCCATTAAAACCTATACGCGAGCATCGAATCCGTGAGTAAATTGTCCATTAAAACCGATACACGAGCATCGAATTCGTGAGTAAAGTGTCCATTAAAACCGATACACGAGCATCGAATTCGTGAGTAAATTGTGAGTTCTTAAAAAGTCCACAGATGGCGCCACCACGTGCTCGAGAAATATGAAAGGAAATATAAAAGCTGGAATTAAGGAGAGAAAGGTGGAATAGTTACAATTAGATACGGAAACACCATGGTAACAATTATATAGTATGAACACCATAATAATTTGTGAAAATACTATAAAAAGGCTTAAGGCCATAGGCTTAATTAATAACGCAGTATTCAAAAAAACCATAATGCAGTAGTACGATCTCAATATGATATTATAAATTAACTCCTTACGAGAAAACATTAGAAAACATTAGAATGTGAAGGCTGCCCGTCAACAAAACCTCAGACCCATAAAAAAGCAAGTTACACACATAGAGGATTGCCCATCTAAAATGAAAAAGCATATGGGCCAGATGCGTCCAATACCATCAGTCATGCCAGCAGTACAGATGCCTCAGTAAAGTTATACTAAATGACTAACTAGCTATTTACGAATACGAACCCTAAACATTAGACAGGAATAAGTGATGTAGTTTAAATTACTATTTCTTCTTCTGTTTGTTTTCCCCATTCCCCCTTGCTTTCTTTCCTTTACAATCTCACTGCTCAAAAAAATGAACGATTTAAAGAATATGGCTAACCAATGTCTATAATCA
The DNA here is from genome assembly GCA_019447015.1 of Hymenochirus boettgeri. Lineage (NCBI taxonomy): Eukaryota > Metazoa > Chordata > Amphibia > Anura > Pipidae > Hymenochirus > Hymenochirus boettgeri. The sequence goes on from JAACNH010000340.1 coordinate 73,471, forward strand.
ACAAATGAATGTCCTTTACCAGTATTTAAAAGAAAACAAAAGATATGCGGGGAGCACACTAATCAGGGGAATCCAAAAAATGTGTTATCTAAAACAACATACACACAGTTTCGCGGATGCAATAGTCCCTTCTCAGGTACAATCAGTGTGACTAAAAACATCAACCTATGTTAAACCCTAAACTCCGACCTCGCCATATATGTGAACATCATGATGGGGAGACCAACAGGGGTACCCAGACAATAATATCACAAACTCAATATTATATAGAATCATATAAAACAAGTCAAATATTATAAAGTGCATTATACAATCAAAGGTTAAGTGCCATAAAAACTAGAGTTGCTTAAAACTTTGAGAAATGTCTAAAGAACTAAAGTACCTTTCCATTGCCTTACAATGAGGTCCAACAATAAAAAGTGATGATAAACGGTTACTGTGCAATGCATAGATACCATGAATAAATACCATTACCAAGATAATAAAAACATTAAAAACTGAATATAATAATAAAACAATTCGTTACTTTACATATCAACTGTTACATAATTGCTACATCATTATTCAAACCTCAGTCAGGAATGACCTTTTTGTCTTGTCTGTGTCTGTAGATGCGCAGTTGTGGGCCTGAAGAAAAAAGCCATATAATAATATGCAATCACTATATGGGAACATCCTATATCAACAATAAGAAAACTTGATTATATAGCCGACAAAGGCACAACAAGGTCTAAATAAAACTGCTTAAATCTCATTTATACCATTAGGGAGTGTAACGTATGTAATTTCTTAATCCAACTCGCCCTCTCTTCTCAAAAGGATTATTTTCTGTAGTTTTCTTAGCATCACCCCCTTGATTGCAGGTTTAACCACCTCTAGAACTGCCATTTCAATTGTGAAGCATGATGTCGGTTTGAAAAAAATGTCTACTTACAGGAGTCTGTATATCGATTGTTCTCCTGGTATATTGTGATGTCCCTTTTATGTTCACTTATCTGCACTTCTACCATCCCTTTCTGTTTTCCCTACGTACCTTTGCCCACATGGGCATTTAAGGAGATACACTAGTCCTTTAGATGAACAGGTAGAGAAGTCTTTAAGTGTTATTTTAAATCCCTTACGGATGGGAAAATTTTCTCCTGGAATACGCATTACAACTGCCACATCTCCTACAGGGAAAGGGCCCGTCTTTAGTGGGCCTAGTAGGAAGTCCATCTTCACAGTTACCGATAATCTGCCGACTATGTACAAACATACGACAATTGGCAGAACGAATCCGCCAGGCTGATCGCGGAAAAAGCGGAGAATAGTCGTGGAATGTTGGTCTTAGAAAGATTGTTAAAGCTTATTTTCGCGCACGAATGTCGCACGATGGGTCGTTCAGGGCAAATCGTGAAAATGATCTGACGGTGTACGAGGCTTAAGAGAAAGTATTATCTCATATTGGTTGTTTACATACAATGATTAAAAGTTCCTCCCAAGAGGGGGAATTAAGGTTACAGCACAGGGGCGTCGAGAACGAATGGAATCTACAGGGCAAACGTACAGACGATATGCCATTTTCATATAAAAACACACAACTGATTGTGTATGTACTGAGGGTTAGTGTGACTTTAAGAATGTGGCAAACCCTTATATACAAACCATAAAGAGGGGCATACAATAATAATGTGAAATGGAATTAGGAAGCACGAAAGGCGCCCACAAACTATGTCTTACCAGAGACAGTCCCGCAAAGTTTCGGACAACCGCTGGTTGTCAGCATTACAAGCGCGTAAACCATTATCCCAGTGAACGTCACTGGAATGTCAGCAGGAAAGAACCACTGGACGGTCCAGTGGTGTATTTATGTTAAAAATTCAGGGCAAGTGCCCCAGGTCTTTGGCAAAGTGCCCCAAATCTTTAATATAACTTACCTATTGGGTGCCCCGAACCCTTTCCCGTTCCCAGTAGTTCCTTGCGCGTGGATGACGCCACCACACAGCAGCGAGACACTATTTAAGAACTGGCGCCCCTGCATTGGACTAAAACTCCGGCCTCTAGCTGCTCCACTGCTGACATTATGTGATGACATGCCCATGGGATTTCATTACACATGGTAGCCATGGGCATTCCATTACTTACTGGTAGCCATGGGAATTGTATCAAATACCAGTATGTGGATAAAATTCCCATGGCTACCAGTATATGAAATGCCCATGGCTACCACCAGTAGGTGATAAAATACCCATGGCTACCACCAGTAGGTTTTGTACTGCCCATGGCTACCTGCATGAAATGAAATACCCATGGCTTTCACCATTATTTTATGAAATGTCCATGGCTACCTGTATGCAATGTAAATACCTATGGCTACCACCAATAGTTATGAAACGCCCATGGCTACCAGTATGTGATAAAATACCCATGGCTACCTGTATGTAATGAAATACCCATGGCTACCAGTATGTGATAAAATTCCCATGGCTACCTGTATGTAATGAATACCCATGGCTACCACCATTATGTTATGAAATGTCCATGGCTAACAGTATGTGATAAAATACCCATGGCTACCTGTATGTAATGAAATACCCATGGCTACCACCATTATGTTATGAAATGCCCATGGCTACCAGTATGTGATAAAATACCCATGGCTACCTGTATAATTAAATACCCATGGCTACCAGTATGTCATAAAATTCCCATGGCTTCCAGGCTGTGTGTAATGAAATCCCCATGGCTAACATTATGTAATGAAATGCCCATGGCTACCATTATGTAATGAAATGCCTATGGCTACCAGTATGTAATAAAATTCCCAGGCTTCTAGTATGTGATAAAATTCCCATGAATACTTGTGTGTAATGAAATGCCCATGGCTACCATTATGTAATGAAATGCCAATGGCTACCAGTATGTGATAAAATTCCCATGGCCACCTGTATTTAATGAAATACCCATGGTTACCACCATTATGTTATGAAATGTCCATGGCTAACAGTATGTGATAAAATACCCATAGCTACCTGTATGTAATGAAATGCCCATGGCTACCAGTAGGTGATGTAATGCCCATGGCTACCAGTAGGTGATCAAATGCCCATAGTACCAGTATGTAATAAAATGCCTATAGCTACTAGTATATAATGAAATTGCCAGTTTGCCACCAGTATAAAATGAAATTGCTATTGTGCTACCAGTAGCTGTAATGAAAATGCCAGTTTGCTACCAGTATATAATGAAATGCCAGGGTGCTACCAGTATGTAATGAAAATATTGTTTGCTACCAGATATACTTAAATTGCGTGTGATACCAATGTAATGAAATCCAGTTTGCTGCCAATTATATTGAAATTGCCAGTTTGCTACCAGTATACTGAAGTTGCCTGTTGCTACCATAATAATGAAAATGACCAGTTTTCCACCAGTATATACTAATACTGAAATTTTGAGTTGCTATCAGTATATACTGAAATTTCCAATTTGCTATCACTATAATGGAATACTGTGCCTCTGTGTCATTAATCTGTGTATTTCTGTCTACACTTCTTTCTGTCTATTTCTCTGTCTTTCTAGTCATAACTTCCTGGCTGAGTATCTATTGCTCAGTTTGTCTCTCTGTCTATTTCTATTAAGTACCTAGTGGGCGTGTTAATTGGGGTGGTGGGAAGGGGCATGGCCTAAAAATTGCAGGACTACGCGCGGACATGGATGCCAAACAGGCCCCACCAGACCCAGAGCCCGGGAACAAAATAGAGAACGGGAAAAAAACGTGGAGGGCGGGGGGGACATGGAGACTGAGATGAAGAGGAGAGGACGGGGAGAAGACATGATGAGACGGGGACGGGAGACAGAAATGGGGAGCGGACGGGGAGGGGAAACATATGAGACTGTAGGGCAGGGGGGACAGGGAGACGAGAGAAGATGAGAAGGACGGCGTAGTACGAGACGGAGGGGGGGGGGCAGGAGATAGAGATGAAGAGAGGAGGAAGGAGGCGACATGAACGGGAGGCGTGGGGTGGACAGGGAGACACACGAGCCTAACTCCACGCAACCACCACAACGCAACACACGCGACACACACGCGGACAACAGCGCGGACACACACGGGGACACACAGCTGCGACACACAGCGCGCACCTCGAACACCAGAGTGAATACACAACACACACACACCAACCATCGCAGCGCGAACACGCACGCGTAACACACACGGACACACGAACACACAGCCAACACCCGCAACACAACGCTACACCACCAAAACACACACACCACAGCGCTAACCACACTAGCGCGAACACCATCTCAAACACCACACATCTCTACACTCATCTCTAATCACCCATATCAACCACTCATCTCTTACACATCTCTAATAAGTTTCTAAAACTAAAATATTGAGAATTATGGTATAATACTATTACTGTAGTTCTGGTTGGTACAGGGCATACTATATATATTGAGAATTACTGGTATTAATACATATACTGTAGTTCTGGTTGGTACAGGGATACTATATAATATTGAGAATTACTGGTATTAATACATATACTGTAGATCTGTACGCGATCCCACGGCTTTCTAAATATGTCCTTGTCCCAGCAGCACATGAACTAGAACCAATAGTGTGAGGTAATCAGTTACCGTATTTCAAATGACTCCAGTGCTCGCCGGGTATCTCTCTGCCACTGAAAACCCCAAAAGAGAAGCCCGCCTAGATGCGTCTTGTCTATAGAGACTTAATCATTTGGCTGACTCCGGGGATATAAGACTGTTGCATGTACATGTATACGGAAGCCTAATTCCATTACAATAAAGGAATGTTAGTTTAGAAACAGTGTGCACTAGATTCCTTTCCTTCATTCTATTATTATCTACAATTATATGTCATACAAAACTCTTTGTTAGTTGACCTTGAAATTCCAAATCTGCAACGCGTAATAATTATTCCTAATGAATTGATAACCAACTTTATAAAGGATAAGATCAGGTGGGTAGATTTAAACAGTAAAGAGATATTCAGTAAGACGAGCACATGCGTGTTTCGTGTGTGTGTTAAACGTGTACCAAGGATATTTCTTTCTCTGGGCCTTACTTTAACCCAAAATCTCCTCCTCCCTCGTGTCCCTAGACCCCCAGTTGTCTGGATTCTATTTTAGTAGCACTGTAGTAGTTGTCCAGTGAGTGAGCTTCATTTGACCTTCATTCCTAGTGTTATCAGATAGAGATATCCCGGGAAAGGTGTCCTGGTGGAAAAACACACACGTGTAGGTATAAAATGTTCAGTGCTCAGGGGGTTGGTGGCATGTGGTACATTCCGTGTTACTCATGAGTATGATGGGAAACAGTCTGTTTCATGTGGATCTTCCTCATGCAGGTGTTAGTTCTGCACCGGTAAGTTGGAACCTACCTTCTGTCAATACCCATTGGGGTCTTTTAATTGAAATATCTGTCTTAGATGCAGCCCATGTGGACTAATGTCTTGTTTCAGGTTGTGGATGGACATTCACTGTAGACTGAGCGACCCCAATGTTAAACAGAACAAATTAACCCAATGGATGCCATTGATAGTGTGGAATATTGTCCCTTTCAACACCGTACATGGACGGGTCTGGGGACCTCGACATCTGGGGATGTCCTGGTCCACCTGACTGCATTGCATTGCCAAGACTAGATATCAGTTCCCTTGAATTCAGTTTTTTTTTTTGGGAAGACTGTATTCTGATATAAATATAACATATCTATAATAATAATATAATATGACTGTCCCATTAGTTAGTAGATATTTCACTTTCATTATAGAACAATATATGCTGGGTCATATACAGTAAGCGATTTTTTGACCAGTTCAACTGGCTTGAAATATCAGTAGAAACCCAAAAGGATGGCGGCTGAATTTTGCCACACCGATCGTCCATTGTGAAGACGACACATTCAGACTAAATTTACAGCACTAAACCAAAATCCATCATTGGTCCTTGAGCCAAAATTCACCTCGATATTTCATCACAATGACTGGATATTATATCAGCACCATTTCCTACCCCACCACATTTTGTTATAGTTATCACATTGTATTAAATGTTCTGTTATTATTTTTATATGCATAACCGTTTTCCTTTCTGTTTAGCTGTCACAGAGAAACATTACTGACGGTACGTACAGAACGTACATTAATTACTGACGGTACGTACAGAGCGTATTACATTACTGACGTAGTACAGAGTTCATACATACTCCGGTACGTACAAAGTAATACACACTAGGTACGTACAGAACGTTAATACATTACTGACGGTACGTACAGAACTTACATTACAGACTGACGGTACGTACAGACGTTACATTACATATGACGGTACGTAGACGTTACATACAGATACTAGTACGAGTGAACGTACAGAAGTTACATTACATACTGATGGACGTACAGGAGCGTTACATACATTACGACGGTACGTGCAGAAAGTTACATTACATTTACTGACGGTACGTACAGAGCGTTACATTACATTACTGACGGTACGTACAGAGGTTACATACATTACTGACGGTAGTACAGAGCGTTACATTACATTACTGAGGTACGTACAGAACAGTTACATTCATTACTGACGGTACGTACAGAGCGTTACATTACATTACTGACGTACGTACAGAGCGAATATTACATTACGACGGTACTACAGAACGTTACATTACATTACTGACGGTAGACGTTACGACTACGACAGTTACATTACATTACTGACGGTACGTACAGGAACGTTGACATTACATTACTGACGGTACGTACAGAACGTTACATACATACGACGGTACGTACAGAAGTACATTACATTACTGACGTACTGACAGAGCGTACATACATTACTGACGGTACGTACAGAACGTTACATTACATTACCGACGGTACGTACAGAAACGTTACATTACATTACTGACGGTACGTACAGAGCATTAAATTACTGACGGTACGTACAGAGCGTTACATTACATTACTGACGGTACGTACAGAGCGTTACATTACATTACTGATGGTACGTACAGAACGTTACATAACATTACTGACGGTACGTACAGAACGTACATACCATTACTGACGGTACGTACAGAGCGTTACATTACATTACTGACGGTACGTAACGAACTTACATAAACATTACGACGGTACGTACAGAACGTTTACATTACATTACTGACGGTACGTATTATACGTTCTTGATATAAATATAACATATCTATAATAATAATATAATATGACTGCCCTAGTTAGTTAGTAGATATTTCAACTTTCATTATTAGACAATATTATGCTGGGTCATATACAGTAAGTCGATTTTTCGACCAGTTCAACTGGCTTGAAATATCAGTAGAACCCAAAAGGATGGCTGACTGAATTTTGCCACAACCGATCGTCCATTGAAGACGACACATTCAGACTAAATTACAGCACTAAACCAAAAGTCAATCATTGGTCCGTTGCCAGCCAAAATTACTCTGATATTTCATCACAATTGGACTGATATTTATTCAGCACCATTTCCTACCCCACACTACATTTGTTATAGTTATCCATTGTATTAAATGTTCTGTTATTATTTTATACTGCATAACGTTTCCTTTCTTTTTTAGCTGTCACAGAGAAACATTACTGACGGTACGTACAGACAGTTACATACATTACTGACGGTACGTACAGAGAGTTACATTACATTACGACGGTACGTACAAAACGTTACATTACATTACCACGGTACGTACAGACTTACATACATTATGACGGTACGTACAGAACGTGACATTCTATGACGGTACGTACAGAACGTTACATTACATTACTGACGGTACGTACAGAGCGTTACATTACATTACGGACGGTAAGTACAGAACGTTACATTACATACTGACGGTACCGTACCAGAAACGTTTAAATACATTACTGATGGTACGTACAGAGCGTTACATTACATTACTGACGGTACGTGCAGAACGTTACATTACATTACTGACGGTACGTACAGAGCGTTACATTACATTACTGACGGTACGTACAAAGCGTTACATTACATTACTGACGGTACGTACAGAGCGTTACATTACATTATGACGGTACGTACAGAACAGTACATTACATTACTGACGGTACGACAGAGGTTACATTACATTACTGACGTTACATACAGACGTTCATACATACTGACGGTACAACGTTAATTCATACTGACGTACGTACAGACGTTACATTACATTACTGACGGTACGTACAGAACGTCTACATTACATTAATGACGGTACGTACACGAACGTTACATTACATTACTGACGGACGTACAGAACGTTACATTACATCTACTGACGGTACGTACAGAGCGTTACATTAACTTACTGCGGTAAAGAACGTTACTTAATTAACGACGGTACGTACAGAACGTTACATTACATTACTGACGGTACGTACAGAGCATTAAATACTGACGGTACGTACAGAGCGTTACTTACATTACTGAAGGTACGTACAGCGCGTTACATTACATTACTGATGGTACGTACAGAACGTTACATAAACAACGGACGGTACGTACAGAACGGTACATTATTATGACGGTTAAAAAGTACAGAGCGTACATTACATTACTGACGGTACGTACAGAAGACATATACATTACGACGGTTACGTACAGAAAGTTACATTCACATTACTGACGTTACGTACAGAACGTTACATACGCATTACATACTGACGGTACGTACAGAGCGGTACTACATTACTGACGGTTAACGTTACAAACGTTCCATACATCTACTGACGGTACGTACAGAACGTTACATTACATTACTGACGGTAACGTACGAACTTACATTACATTTACTGACGGTACGTACAGAAGTTACAACATTACTGGCCCAGGTAAGTACAGTAACGTTACATTACATTTACTTGACGGTACGTACAGAGCGTTACATTACATTACTGACGGTATACAGAGCGTTACATTACATTACTAGGTAGTACAGAACGTTACATAAATTACTGACCGGACGTACAGAAGTTACATTACATACTGACGGTAGTACAGAAGACATTACATTACTGACGGTACGACAGGAACGTTACATTACATTACTGGACGGTACGTACAGACAGTTACATTACATTACTGACGGTCAGTACAGAACGTTACATCAACATTACTGACGGTACGTACAGAAGTTACATTACATTACTGACGGTACGTACAGGAGCGTTACATTACATTATGCGGTACGTCAGAACGTTACATACATTCTGACGGTACGACAGAACGTTACATACCTTACTGACGGTAGTACAGCGCGTTACATTAAATTACTGACGTACGTACAGAACGTTACATTACATTCTGACGGTACGTACAGAGCGTACATTACATTACTGACGGTACGTACAGAGCGTTACATTACATTCTGACGGTACGTACAGAGCGTTACATTACATTACTGACGGTACGTACAGAGCGTTACATTACATTACTGACGGTACGTACAGAACAGTACATTACATTACTGAAGGTACGTACAGAACGTTACATTACTGACGGTACGTACAGAACGTTACATTACATTACTGACGGTCGTAATAGACGTTACATACATTACTGACGGTACGTACAAGCGTTACATTACAATACTGACGGTACGTACAGAGCGTTACATTACATTACTGACAGTACGTACAGAACGTTACATAACATTACTGACGGTACGTACAGAACGTTACATACATTATGACGGTACGTACAGAACGTACATTACATTACTGACGGTTACATACGAACGTTACATTACATTACTGACGGTACGTACAAGAAGTTACATTACTGACGGTAAGTACAGAACGTACATTACAGTACTGACGGTACGTACAGAGCGTTAATTACATTACTGACGGTACGTAAGAGCGTTACATTACATTACTGACGGTACGTACAGAACGTTACAGTAACATTACTGACGGTACGTACAGAACGTACATACATTATGACGACTACGACGTACGCATACGACGGTACCAGAACGTACATTACATTTGACGGTACGTACAGAACGTACATTACATTACTGACGGTAATACAGAACGTTACATTACATTACTGACGTAGACAGCGCGTTACCATTACATACTGACGGTACGTATAGAACGTACAGTACTGACGGTACGTACAGAGCGTACATTACATTATGCGGTACGTACAGAGCGTTACATTTACATTACTGGACGGTACGTACAGAAAGTTACATTATTATACTGACGGTACGTACAGAGCGTTACATTACATTACTGACGGTACGTACAGAGCGTTACATTACTGACGGTACGTACAAGAGCGTTACTTACATTACTGACGGTTACGTAAGAGCGTTACATTCATTACTGACGGTACGTACAGAACGTTACATTACATTACTGACGGTACGTACAGAACGTTACAATTACATTACATACGATGGTACGTACAGAACGTTACATTACATACTGACGGTACGTACAGACGTTACATTAACATTATGACGGTATACAGAACGTTACATTACATACTGACGTACGACGACGTTACGACATTACTGACGGTAATTACAGAACGTTACATACATTACTGACAGTACGTACAGAACGTTTTACATTACATTATTTGACGGTACGTACAGAACGTTACATTACATTACTGACGGTAAGTACAGAACGTTACATTACATTACTGACAGTACGTACAGAACATTACATTACTGACTGTACGTACAGAACGTTACATTACATTACTGACGGTACGTACAGAACGTTACATTACATTACTGACGGTACGTACAGAACGCTACATTACATTATGCGGTACGTACAGAACGCTCATTACATTACTGACGGTACGTAAGAACATACATATGTACATTATGGCCGGTACGTACAGTAATGTTACATTACTGACGGTACGTATGTACAGAGCATTACATTACATTACTGACGGTACGTACAGAACGTTACATTACATTACTGACGGTACGTATGTACAGAGCATTACATTACATTACTGACGGTACGTATGTACAGAACGTTACATTACATTACTGACGGTACGTACAGAGCGTTACTTACATTACTGCGGTACTAGCGTTAATTCATTTGATGGTACGTATAGAGCGTTACATTAATTGACGGTACGTACAGAAGTACATACATTACTGACGGTACGTCACAGACGTTACATTACCATTACTGACGGTACGTACAGAGCGTTACATTACATTACTGACGGTACGTACAGAACGTTACATACATTACTGAAGGTACAGTACAGAAGTTACATTACATTACTGACGGTACGTAACAGAGCGTTAATTACATTACTGACGGTCGTACAGAACGTTTACATTACATTACTGACGGTACGTACAGAGCGTTACATTACAATTAACTGACGGTACCGTACAGAGCGTTACATTACATTACTGACGGTACGTACAGAACGTTTACATTAATACTGACGGTAGACAGAACGTTACATTACATTACTGACGTACGTACAGAACGTACATTAGATTACTGACGGTACGTACAGAACGTTACATACATTACTGATGGTACGTACAGAAGTTACATTACATTTACTGACGGTACGTACAGAAACGCTACATTACATTACTGACGGTACGTACAGAACGTTACATTACCTTACTGAAGGTACGTACAGAACGTTACATTACATTACATGACGGTACGTACAGAACGTTACATTACTTACTGACGGTACGTACAGAACGTTACAATTACATTACTGACGGTAACGTAAGAACGTTACATACTTACTGACGGTACGTACAGAGCGTTACATTACATTACTGACGCGTACGTACAGAACGTTACATTACATACTGACGGTTACGTACAGAACGTACATTACATTCTGACGGTACGTACAGAGCGTTACATTATACATTACTGCGGACGTACAGAGCGTTACATTACTGACGGTACGTACAGAGCGTTACATTACATTACATGACGGTACGTACAGGCGTTAATACATACGACGGTACGACAGAACGTTACATTACATTACGACGGGGTACGTACAGACGTTACATTACATTTCTGAGTACGTACAGAACGTACATTACATTACTGACGGTAAGTACAGAGCTTACATTACATTACTGACGGTAAGTACAGAACGTTACATTACATTACTGACGGTACGTACAGAACGTTACATTACATTACTGACGGTAAGTACAGAACGTTACATTACATTACTGACAGTACGTACAGAACGTTAAATTACATTATTGACGGTACGTACAGAACGTTACATTACATTACTGACGGTAAGTACAGAACGTTACATGTACATTACTGACAGTACGTACAGAACATACATTACATTACTGACTGTCGACAGAACGTTCACTTATTATGAGTACGTACAGAACGTTACATTACATTACTGACGGTACGTACAGAACGCTACATTACATTACTGACGGTACGTACAGAACGCTACATTACATTACTGACGGTACGTACAGAACATTACATTACATTATGTACATTATTGCCGGGTACGTACAGTAATGTTACATTACTGACGGTACGTATGTACAGAGCATTACATTACATTACTGACGGTACGTACAGAACGTTACATTACATTACTGACGGTACGTATGTACAGAGCATTACATTACATTACTGACGGTACGTATGTACAGAACGTTACATTACATTACTGACGGTACGTACAGAGCGTTACATTACATTACTGACGGTACGTACAGAGCGTTACATTACATTACTGATGGTACGTATAGAGCGTTACATTACATTTCTGACGGTACGTACAGAACGTTACATTACATTACTGACGGTACGTACAGAACGTTACATTACATTACTGACGGTACGTACAGAGCGTTACATTACATTACTGACGGTACGTACAGAACGTACATTACTGACGGTACGTACAGAAGTTACATTACCTTACGACGGTACGGACAGAGCGTACATTTACATTACTGCGGTACGTACAGAACGTGTACATTACATTACTGACGGACGTACAGAGCGTACATTAAACTACTGCGGTACGTACAAGAGCGTTACATACATTACTGACGGTACCGTACAGAACGGTTACATAACTTACTGACGGTTAAGTACAGAACGTTACAACATTACTGACGGTACGTACAGAACGTTACATTCATTACTGAAGGTACGTACAGAACGTTACATAACATTACTGACGGTACGTACAGAACGTTACATACATTACTGACGGTACGTGACTAATACATTACGACGGTACTACAGAACTTTTACATTACATTACTGAAGGTACGTACAGAACGTTACATTACATTACGACGGTACGTACAGAACGTTACATTACATTACGACGGTACGTACAGAACGTTACATTACATACTGACGGTACGTACAGAACGCTACATACATTACTGACGGTACGTACAGAACGTTACATACATTACTGAAGGTAATTACATTACTGATGGTACGTATGTACAGAGCATTACATAGCTGATGACATAGCTAAGCACTTATTAAAAAAACTATGTAAAAGCACCATTATAAGGGTTAATTTAAGATTTTCATGTCTCATGCAAATTATATATTATTCTAGTAGATGGTGTACAGTTGTTTTTATGACGACATTCTGAGGAGGATGTGTTTGCACGAAACTTAACACCAATCAAGGTAAAAGTTACCCCTGCCCCTGGGTACCTGGAAACTGCTGCCCCTAGAGGTCACACAGGTGTCTCAATTTTTACTTGCCTCTCACTATTTTTATATCACAAGTATCTGCAAAGATTTATAAAAGAGATGGTGTGCACTAGTGGGATCTTTTCATGTATATGAAATTGGGAATTTTACTTCATGAACAGGGACACTATAATGTAATGTAATGTACCTTGCATCTTTATCTATATTACAGGGAGGGGAGATCACGTATTCCAGTCCCTGTGATAATAGAACGCCCGGGATCGGTAGTTAAAACTCACTTCCGGCTCTCCACTTCTTCTCGTAGTGATTAAGTGTATTGTACTGATAGTGCTCCTATCTTTATCATCATGCACAAAAGATAGGAGTTCAGTCATGACAGTCGCCACTGGTGGTGAGAAGTGCGGATAGGCAGCACTGGCAGGTAAGTTTATTCTTTAACCGAGCATGTTATTATACGGGGAGGTAGGAATAACGCAACTCCCCTCTCCTGTAAATAATACATTAAAGATGCAAGGTACCTTAAATAATTTAAAGCTGTGGTCCTTTAACATAATGTAACAACCCCACACGCCTCCTGCTGGGATTTTTTCCTCTCGTAGGATGTACAAAGAAACTCTGGCAAGGAGATATTGTGAGGGGGCGGGGCGCAGTGCCACATACAGTACCGATGTCGATGGACCAGTCTGATGAGGCCAACGTCAGGGTCCCTTACAGACTTTCCAATGATTACAGTAAGTGTGGGAAAAAGCAACAGGTGTGGTGGGTGAGTGAAGGTCAGAATCTTACTGACAACGTCCCACAGTAAAGTGACAGCAGGTTTGAATAGTGTTTACAGCTGGGAACTGGAAAGCAAATGTTGCCCCAGTACAAAACGTTGTTTAATGATACACAACAAACAAACACATTCCTGGAACAATCTTCAAGATTCACCCAAGGGAATAAGGAATATAACATTAACACCCCATATCCCACGATAGAGTGCGTATCTAAATTATTATCCCACATAAATGGATGCGGTTAATTAAATTAATATCACATGATAGAGTGCGGTAATATAAATTATTCCAATGTAGAGTGCGGTAATATAAATTAATATCCCACATGATAGAGTGCCGTAATATAATTAATATCCCAATGATAGAGTGCGGTAATATAAATTAATATCCCACATGATAGAGTGCGTAATATAAATATAAGATCCCAAGATGATTTAGAGTGCGGTAAATAACATAATATCCCACATGATAGAGTGCCTAATATAAGTTAATACCACATGATAGAGGCGGTAATATAATTAATATCCCACATGATAGAGTGCGGTAATATAAATTAATATCCCACATGATAGAGTGCGGTATATAAATTAATATCCCACATGATAGAGTGCGGTAATATAAATTAATATCCCAAAAGATAGAGTGCGGTAATATAGTTACATATCCACACTGATTAGAGTGCGGGAATATAAATTAATATCCCACATGCGATAGAGTGCGGTAATATAAATTAATATCCCACACGATAGAGTAATATAAAGTAAATCCCACACGATAGAGTGCGGTAGATATAAATTAATATCCCACACGATAGAGTGCGAATATAATTAATACCACGATAGATGCGGTAATATAAATTAACATCCCACCGATAGAGGGGTAATATAAAATTAAATCCCACACGTAGAGTGCGTAAATAAATAATATCCCACATGAAGAGTGCGGATAATATAAATTAATATCCACACGATAGAGGCGGTGAATATAAATTAATATCCACACGATAGAGTGCGGTAATATAACATTAATATACCACATGATAGCGGCGGTAATAAAATTAATATCCACACGATAGAGTGCGGTAATATAAATAATATCCCACACGATAGAGTGCGGTAATATAAATAATTTCCCACACGAAGAGTGCGGTAATATAAATAATATCCCACATGATAGAGTGCGGTAATAAAATTATATCCCACACGATAGAGTGCGGTAATATAAATTAATATCCCACATGGATAGCGTCGGTAATTAAATTAATTATCCCACATGATAGGTGCGGTAATATAAATTAATATCCCACACGATAGAGTGCGGTAATAAATTAATATCCCACACGATGAGAGTGCGGTATAAAATAATATGCCCACACGATAGAGGGCGGTAATATAAATTAATATCACACGATAGCGTGCGGTAATATAAACTTAATATCCCAATGATAGCGTGCTGGTAATATAAATTAATATCCCACATGATATGAGTGCGTATATAAGTTAGTATCCCTGATAGAGTGCGGTAATATAAATTAATATCAACACATATGGAGTCGCGGTAATATAAATTAAATCCCACATGATAGAGTGCGGGTAATATAAATTAATATCCCACATGATAGAGTAATATAAGTTAATATCCCACATGATAGAGTGCGGTAATCTAAATTAATACCCCATGATAGAGTGCGGTAATATATAAGATCCCACATGATTAGGGCGGTAATATAAATTAATATTCCCACATGCTAGGTGCGGACTATAAAGTTATATCCCATGATAGAGTGCGGTAATGATAATTAATATCCCACTGATAGAGGCGGTATATAAATTAATACCCACCATGATTTAGAGTGCGGTATATAAATAATTCCACATGATAGGTGCGGTAAATAAATTAATATCACACATGATAGAGTGCGGTAATATAAATTAATATCCCACATTGATAGAGTGTCGGGAATATAATTAATCCCACATGATAGAGTAATATAAATTAATATCCCACATGATAGAGTGCGGGTTAATATAAATTAATATCCCACACGATACGAGTGCGGTAATATAAATATACCCACATGATAGAGTGACGGTTATATAAATATAATTCCCACACGATTAGAGTGCGGTAATATAAATAATATCCACATGATGAGGGGTAATATAAATTAATATCCCACCACGATAGAGTGCGGTAGATATAAATTAATATCCCACACGATAGAGGCGGTAATATAAATTATTATCCCAACGATAGAGTGGGTAATATAAATTAATATCCCACACGATAGAGTGCGGTATTAAATTAAATATCCCACATGATAAGCGGACTATAATAATATCCCACATGATAGAGTGCGGTAATTATAAATTAATATCCCACATGATAGAGTGCAGTAATATAAGTTTTAATATTCCCACATGATAGAGTAATATAAATTAATATCCCACATGATAGAGTGCGGTAATTCATAAGTTAATATCCACATGATAGAGTGCGGTAATATAATTAATATCCACATGATAGAGTGCGGTAATATAAATTAATATCCACATGATAGAGTGCGTCAATATAAGTCATGCCATGATAGTTAATTAAATCCCACATGATGAGTGCGGTAATATAAGTTAATATCCCACATGATAGAGTGCGGTAATATAAATTAATCCCACATGATAGAGTGCGGTATTATACAGTTAATATCCCAACATGATAGAGTATATAAATTAATATCCCACATGATAGAGTGCGGTAATATAAGTTAATATCCCACATGATAGAGTGCGGTAATATAAATTAATATCCCACACGATAGAGTAATATAAATTAATATCCCACACGATAGAGTGCGGTAATATAAATTAATATCCCACATGATGAGTGCGGTAATATAAGTTAATATCCCCATGATAGAGTGCGGTAATATAAATTAATATCCCACACGAGCTAGAGTGCCGGTAATATTAAATTAATATCCACACGATAGCGTGCGGTAATATAAATTAATATCCCACATGATAGCGTGCGGTAAATAAATTAATATCCACATGATAGAGTGCGCGTAATATAATAATATCCCACATGATAGAGTGCGGTAATATATTAATATCCCACTGATAGAGTGCGGTAATATAAATTAATATCCCACATGATAGAGTGCGGTAATATAAATATATCCCACATGATAGAGTAATATAAGTTAATCCCACATGATAGAGTGCGGTAATATAAATTAATATCCCACACGATAGAGTGCGGTAATATAAATTAATATCCCACATGATAGCGTGCGGTAATATAAATTAATATCCCACATGATAGCGTGCGGTAATATAATTAATATCCCACATGATAGAGTGCGGTAATATAAATTAATATCCCACATGATAGAGTGCGGTAATATAAATTAATATCCCACATGATAGAGTGCGGTAATATAAATTAATATCCCACATGATAGAGTGCGGTAATATAAATTAATATCACACATGATAGAGTGCGGTATATAAATAATAATCCCAAGATAGAGTGCGGTAATATAAATTAATATCCCACATGATAGAGTAATATAAATTAATATCCCACATGATAGAGTGCGGTAATATAAATTATATCCACACGATAGAGTGCGGTAATATAAATAATATCCCATGATAGAGTGCGGTTATATAAATTAATATCCCACATGATAGAGTGCGGTAATATAATTAATATCCCACATGATAGAGTGCGGTAATATAAATTAATATCCCACACGATAGAGTGCGGTAATATAAATTAATATCCCACACGATAGAGTGCGGTAATATAAATAATATCCCACACGATAGAGTGCGGTAATATAAATTAATATCCCACATGATAGAGTGCGGTAATATAAATTAATATCCCACAATGGAGAACAAGGAGGCGTAATATAATTAATATCCCACATGATAGAGTGCGGTAAATAAATTAATATCCCACTGATAGAGTGCAGTAATATAAGTAATATCCCACATGATAGAGTAATATAAATTAATATCCCACATGATAGAGTGCGGTAATATAAGTTAATATCCCACATGATAGAGTGCGGTAATATAAATTAATATCCCACATGATAGAGTGCGGTAATATAAATTAATATCCCACATGATAGAGTGCGGTAATATAAGTTAAAATCCCACATGATAGGTGCGGATATAAAATTTATCCCACATGATAGAGTGCGGTAATATAAGTTAATATCCCACATGATAGAGTAATATAAATTAATATCCCACATGATAGAGTGCGGTAATATAAGTTAATATCCCACATGATAGAGTGCGGTAATATAAATTAATATCCCACATGATAGAGTGCGGTAATATAAGTTAATATCCACATGATAGAGTAATATAAATTAATATCCCACATGATAGAGTGCGGTAATATAAGTTAATATCCCACATG
Source organism: Hymenochirus boettgeri (assembly GCA_019447015.1). Classification (NCBI taxonomy): domain Eukaryota; kingdom Metazoa; phylum Chordata; class Amphibia; order Anura; family Pipidae; genus Hymenochirus; species Hymenochirus boettgeri. The sequence continues at coordinate 92,452 of JAACNH010000340.1, forward strand.
ATAGAGTGCGGTAATATAAATTAATATCCCACACGATAGAGTAATATAAATTAATATCCCACATGATAGAGTGCGGTAATATAAATTAATATCCCACATGATAGAGTGCGGATAATATAAGTTAAATCCCACATGATAGAGTGCGGTATATAAATTAATATCCCACACGATAGAGTAATATAATTAATATCCCACACGATAGAGTGCGGTAATAAAATAATATCCCACACGATAGAGTGCGGTAATATAAATTAATATTCACAATGATAGAGTGCGGTAAGATAAGTTAATATCCCACATGATAGAGTGCGGTAATATAAATTAATATCCCACACAATAGAGTAAATAATTATATCCCACGATAGAGTGCGGTAATAATAAATAATATCCCATGATAGAGTGCGGTAATATAAATTAATATCCCACACGATAGAGTGCGGTAATATAAATTAATATCCCACACGATAGAGTGCGGTAATATAAATTAATATCCCACATGATAGCGTGCGGTAATATAAATTAATATCCCACATGATAGAGTGCGGTAATTAAATATATTCCCACATGATAGAGTGCGGTAATATAAATAATATCCCACATGATGAGAGTGCGGTATATAAATTATATACCACATGATAGAGTGCGGTAATATAAGTTAATATCCCACATGATAGAGTGCGGTTATAAAATTAATATCCCACATGATAGAGTGCGGTAATATAAATTAATATCCCACATGATAGAGTGCGGTAATATAAATTAATATCCCACATGATAGAGTGCGGTAATATAAGTTAATATCCCACATGATAGAGTGCGGTAATATAAATTAATATCCCACATGATAGAGTGCGGTAATATAAATTAATTCCCACATGATAGAGTAATATAAGTTAATATCCCACATGATAGAGTGTGGTAATATAAATTACTATCCCACATGATAGAGTGCGGTAATATAAATTAATATCCACATGATAGAGTGCGGTAATATAAATTAATATCCCAATGATAGAGTGCGGTAATATAAAATTAATATCCCACATGATGAGTGCGATATCTTCATTATCATCAAGATGTCTGATAAAGGTGTCATGTGGACACTGAAACCTTACACAAATGTGTTGAACACCATTTGTTTGTTTACAGAAAGACTGGTGTGTGCTAATGATTTGTCGTATTAGAGATGGCGAACTTTCGAAAGTTAGAAAACGAAACCATTAAAGTCAATGGAGTCAAATAGACTCCATTGGTACGTGTACCAACGGGTACGATGTTCGCGCCTAGATACCATGGACATTTTACTCGCGGATTCAATGCTCGCGTATAGGTTTTAATGGACACTTTACTCGCAGATCCGATGCTCGCATATAAGTTTAATGGACACTTTACTCGCGGATCTGATGCTCGGTATAGGTTTTAATGGAACTTTACTCGCGAATTCGATGTCGCGTATCGGTTTTTAATGGACACTTACTCAAGGATTCGCGGATCCGATGCGCTCGTGTATCGGTTTTAATGGACACTTTACTCACGAATTCGATGCTCGTGTATCGGTTTTAATGGACACTTTACTCGCGGATCCGATGCTCGCGTATAGGTTTTGATGGACCCTTTACTCATGAATTCGATGCTCGTGTATGGTTTTAATGGACACTTACTCACGAATTCGATGCTCGTGTATAGGTTTTGATGGACCCCTTTACTCATGAATTCGATGCTCGTTGTATCGGTTTAATGGACACTTTACTCGCGGATTCGATGCTCGTGATAGGTTTTGATGGACACCTTTTACTCATGAATTCGATGCTCGTGTATCGGTTTTAATGGACACTTTACTCACGAATTCGATGCTCGTGTATAGGTTTTGATGGACCCTTTACTCATGAATTCGATGCTCGTGTATCGGTTTTAATGGACACTTTACTCGCGGATTCGATGCTCGCGTATCGGTTTTAATGGACACTTTACTCAAGGATTCGCGGATCGATGCTCGGTATCGGGTTTTAATGGACACTTTACTCACGAATTCGATGCTCGTGTATAGGTTTTGATGGGACCCTTTACTCATGAATTCGATGCTCGGTATTGGTTTTAATGGACACTTTACTCACGAATCGATGCTCGTGTATCGGTTTTAATGGACACTTTAATCAGAATTCGATGCTCGTGTATAGGTTTGATGGACCCTTTACTCATGAATTCGATGCTCGCGTATAGGTTTTAATGACAATTATTCACGGATTCGATGTCGCGCATAGGTTTTAATGGACAATACTCACGAATTCGATTGCTCGTGTATAGGGTTTAATGGACAATTTACTCAAGGATTCAATGCTCGCGTATAGGTTTTAACGGACAATTTATTCAAGGATTCGCGGATCGATGCTGGTATCGGTTTTAATGGACACTTTACTCACGAATTCGATGCTCGTGTATCGGTTTTAATGGACACTTTACTCACGAATTCGATGCTCGTGTATCGGTTTTAATGGACACTTTACTCGCGGATTCCGATGATGTCGTGTATCGGTTTTAATGGACAATTTACTCACGAATCGATGCTCGGTATAGGTTTTAATGGACACTTACACACGAATGCGATGCTCGTGTATCGGTTTTAATGGACACTTTAATCACGATTCGATGCTCGTGTATCGGTTTTTAATGGACACTTTACACACGAATTCGATGCTCGTGTATCGGTTTAATGGACACTTACTCACGAATTCGATGCTCGTGTATCGGTTTTAATGGACAATTTACTCACAAATTCGATGCTCGCGTATAGGTTTTAATGGACAATTTACTCACGGATTCGATGCTCGCGTATAGGTTTTAATGGACAATTTACTCACGGATTCGATGCTCGCGTATAGGTTTAATGGACAATTACTCACGAATTCGATGCTCGCGTATGGTTTAATGGACAATTTACTCAAGGATTCAATGCTGCGTGCGTTAGGTTTAATGGACACTTACTCACGAATTCGATGCTCGTGTATCGGTTTTAATGGACACTTTACTCACGAATTGATGCTCGTGTATCGGTTTTAATGGACCACTTTACTCACGAATCGATGCTCGGGTATAGGTTTTAATGGACACTTTACTCACGAATTCGATGCTCGTGTATAGGTTTTAATGGACAATTTACTCACGAATTCGATGCTCGTGTATCGGTTTTAATGGACACTTTACACACGAATTCGATGCTCGTGTATCGGTTTTAATGGACACACTTTACTCACGAATTCGATGCTCGTGTATCGGTTTTAATGGGACAATTTACTCACCAAATCTCGATGCCGCGTATAGGTTTTAATGGACAATTTACTCACGGATTCGATGCTCGCGTATAGGTTTTAATGGACAATTTACTCACGGATTCGATGCTCGCGTTATAGGTTTTAATGGACAATTTACTCACGAATTCGATGCTCGCGTATAGGTTTAAATGGACAATTTACTCAAGGATTCAATGCTCGCGTATAGGTTTTAATGGACACTTTACTCACGAATTCGATGCTCGTGTATCGGTTTTAATGGACACTTTACTCACGAATTCGATGCTCGTGTATCGGTTTTAATGGACACTTTACTCACGAATTCGATGCTCGTGTATAGGTTTTAATGGACACTTTACTCACGAATTCGATGCTCGTGTATAGGTTTTAATGGACAATTTACTCACGGAATTCGATGCTCGTGTATCGGTTTTAATGGACAATTACTCACGGATTCGATGCTCGCGTATAGGTTTTAATGGACACTTTACTCACGAATTCGATGCTCGTGTATAGGTTTTAATGGACACTTTACTCACGGATTTGATGCTCGTGTATAGGTTTTAATGGACACTTTACTCACGGATTTGATGCTCGTGTATCGGTTTTAATGGACAATTTACTCACGGATTCGATGCTCGTGTATCGGTTTTAATGGACACTTTACTCACGAATTCGATGCTCGTGTATCGGTTTTAATGGACAATTTACTCACGGATTCGATGCTGGTATAGGTTTTAATGGACATTTCTCACGAATTCGATGCTCGGTATAGGTTTAATGGCACTTTACTCACGAATTCGATGCGCGTGATCGGTTTTAATGGACAATTTACTCACGGATTCGATGCTCGCGTACGGTTTTAATGGACACTTTACTCACGAATTCGATGCTCGTGTATCGGTTTTAATGGAAAATTCGTGTCCATTAAAAACCGATACGCGAGCATCGAATATCCGTGAGTGTATTGTCCATTCAAAAAACTATACACGAGCATCAATTCGCGCGAGTAAAGTGGTCCATTAAAACCTAATAATAAGCGAGCATCGATTGTAGTAAAGTCCTTAAAAATTCCTGTCGATCGTAGTAAATTGTCCTTAAAACAACGATACACGAGCAATAAGACAACGAATTCGTGGACAAGTAAATTGTCCATTAAAACCGATACCACGAGCAGTCGATAGCGTGAGTAAGATGTCTCATATAAAACCGATACAGAACACGAGCATGCAATCCGTGATAAAGTGCCATTAAACCTAGACACGGCAGCAAATCCGTGAGTAAAGTGTTCCCATGTAAAACCTATCCACGATTTCGAATTCCGTGAGGTCGCAAGTGTGCGCGCGTCGCTCCCTATACGCTAGCTCGAATCCGTGAGGTAATTGTCATTAGCCTGCCGGGGGTGGCGGTCGTGTAATCGAATTCGTGATAATTACTCGTCCATTAAACTATCTGCTCTCGTAGTGGGGAGAGGACTGACTCGCTTCGTGAGTAATGTCCATTAAACTAGTACACGAGCATTCGAATTCGTGAGTAAAGTGTCATTAAACCGATCACTAGCATCGAATTCCGTGAGTAGTTTCCAGTAAACCGATCACGAGCAGGCGAATTCGTTGAGTAAAGTGGGGGGGGTGTCCATTAAAAACATAAAACACTATTACGTCGAAACGTACGGGGACGCGGCTAGCAAACACTTGAATCCCTTGTAGTAAATTGTCATTTAAACAAATTTAAAAAACCTATAACGGGAAGGCACCAACACCAAACCTCGAATTCGTTAAAGTAAAATGTCCATTAACAAAAAAAAAACACTATATCCAATAACGCGGCAGATCGAATCCCGTGAATAAATTGTCCATTTAAAACCTATAATACGACGTACGCGAGCAACAAGAGCAGCCATAACACAAGCAAGAGCCAAGGATAGCAAGATAGCACCACATCTAAATTCCGTGAGTAATTGTCCATTAAGTCCATTAAAAAAACCTTACGCAGCGAGCAGCACAACAACAAGCACCACAGACACCCCCAAATCAATTTTGTGAGTTAAATTGTCCATTAAAAAAAAAAAAGAACCGATAAACAAAACAAACGACAAAATCGAATTCTGAGTAAAGTGTCCTTAAAAAACCGATACACACAACAACACACTAGAGAGAGCACATTCGAATTCGTGTGTAAAGTTTCCATTAAAAACCGATACACGAGCAAATAACTCGATTCCGTGGAGTAATTGTTCATTAAAACACCTATACATATACACAAAAACGAGCAACATCGAATTCGTGAAGTAAAGTGTCATTAAAACCTATAAACCTATACTACAACACAAACACAGCACAACCAGCAAACAGCAAAAAACCGCACCATCACCAAACAACAACAACAAACAAGCAAAACAATCGAATTCGTGAGTAAGTGTCCATCTACAAAAAAAAAAAACCGATACATAACACATACAACGAGGAGCACAACATCCGCAGCACAAGCAACATCGACTTCGTGAGTAAAGTTCCGTCCATTCCATTAAAACCGATACAAAAACAAAAAACAATAACAACAACCTTACAAAACAAAAAAAAAAAAACAAAAACAACCAAAAAACAAAAACAAAAAAAAAATAACAAAAACAAAAAACGAGCTCGAATTGTGAGTACAGTGTCCATTTAAAAAAACCTATACATAAACGATATAATAAAAATAAAAATAATATAATACGAACAAATAACGTACTGAACAACTAACGGCATAAACATAAAAAACATAACCTATACGATAAATAACGTATAATAAATTAACGATAACAAAAAATATAGCACGAAAACAACCATAAAAAACAAAATAACACACTATACGGATAACAGTATAAAAAAAAAAACTATACTGGTACGCGAAACAAACGTAATAAACAACGCGATCATTGAATCCTTGAAGTAAATTGTCCATCTTTAAACCCTATAACCTATACGCCGGGCGGGAGGCGGAGAAAAGCATCGAATTCGTGAGTAAAAATTTTCCATTAAAACAAAACCCTATAAAAATACTAAAATAAAATAAATAAAAAATACATAAATATATACTAATAAAATAATAAATCAAAAAAGATCTATAACCTAATACAATAAAACCTATAATATACAAATACCGAATACGTGCGAGCCTCGAATAATCCGTGAAGTGAATTGTCATTATTAATTAATTAAAAAAAAACAAAAAACCTATATATTATAACGGGCGAGCTAACGAATCCGTGAGGTAAAAGGTGTCCATTAAAAACCTATACCCCCACTAAACGCGAGCAATCGAATTTGTGAGTAAATTGGGTCCTTAAAAAAAAACCGATAAACTAAATACACGAGCAATTCGAATTCGTGATAAAGTGTCATTAAAAAAACCCCCGATAACCCAATAAATACAAAAACGAATAACCCAAACACGAGCCATCGAATTCGTGTGTACATGTCCATTAAAAACCGATAACAAACAAAACAACAGAACACAAAAACTGAATCATCGGACAAAAAAACACAAAAAAACAAAAACGAGGAGAAGCAAGCAATTATCGAATTCGTGAGTAAATTGTGTCCATCCCATTAAAACCATAACAAAAAAAACGTAAACAAACACAACAAACGTAGGAACAAACAAAAAAAAGACACGGACAATCACAGAGCACACAAGCCTAAACAACAGTGAACGAATTCTGTGTACAGTGTCCATTTAAAAAAACCTATACAAACATAAACAAAACACACAATACAAAAAAAACCCAAACACAACAAAAACAACAAATACAAAACAAAAACAATACCACAAAAAACACAACACACAAAACATCATACAATATAACAACACAAAATACAAAAACAATAACAACAACAACAACCCTAGCAACAAAAACAAACACAAAACAACATACGAGCATCGAATTCGTGAGTAAAAGTGCCTTACATTAAAACCGATACAAACAGAGGAGACTCGTGACCGCGAGTAAAGTGTCCCCATTAAAAACCGCATACACACTCATTTGAATAAAGTCACATAAAGACCCGTACACACGAGCAATCTAAGTATCGTGAGTAAAGTGTCCCATTAAAAAAAAAAAAAAACCGATACAACAACTAAACAAAAACAAAACAAAGAGCATTCGATGTATCCGTGATAAGTCCCTTAAACGATAAAAAGCTTGGTCCGCGAATCCTTGAATAAATTCCGTTAAACCTATACGCGAGCATTGAATCCTGAGTAAATTGTCCCATTAAACCTATACACGAGCATCGAATTTCGTGAGTAATTGGCCATTAAAACCTATGCGCGAGCATCGAATCCGTGAGTAAATTGTCCATTAAACCTATACGCGAGCATCGAATTCATGAGTAAAGGGTCCATCAAAACCTATACACGGCATCGAATTCGTGAAGTAAAGTGTCCATTAAAACCGATACACACGCATCGAATTCGTGATAAAAGTGCCCATTAAAACCAATACACGAGCATCGAATTCATGAGTAAAGGGTCCATCAAAACCTATACACGAGCATCGAATTCGTGAGTAAAGTGGTCCATTAAACCGATACACGAGTCGGATCCGCGAATCCTTGAGTAAATTGTCCATTAAAACCGATACCGCGAGCATCGATCCTCGAGTAAAGTGATCCATTAAACCGATACACGAGCATCGAATTCATGATTAAAGGGTCCACAAAACCTATACACGAGCAATCGAATTCGTGAGTAAAGAAGTGTCCATTAAAACCCAATACACTAGCAGTCGAATTCATGAGTAAAGGGTCCATCAAAACCTATACCGCAGCATCGATCCGCGAGTAAAGTGTCCTTAAAAACCGATACACGAGCATCGAATTCATGAGTAAAGGGTCCATCAAAACCTATCACGCACTCGAATTCGTGAGTAGTTGTCCATTAAAACCGATACACGAGCACGAATTCATGAGTAAAGGGTCCATCAAAACCTATACGCGAGCATCGGATCCGCTAGTAAAGTGTCCATTAAAACCGATACACGAGCATTCGAATTTCGTGCGTAAAGTGTCCATTAAAAACCGATAACACGAGCAATCGATCCGCGAATCCTTGAGTAAAGGTCCATTAAAAATCCGATACGCAGCACGAATTCGCGAGTAACGTGTCCATTAACCCTATACCTAGCATCAGATCCGCGAGTAAGTGTCCATTAAACGTATATCGAGCATCGGATCTGCGATAGTGTCCATTAAAACCTATACGCGAGCATTGAATCCGCGAGTAAAATGTCCATGGTATCTAGGGGCGCGAACATCGTACCCGTTTGGTACACGTACCAATGGGAGTCTATTTGACTCCCATTGCTTTAATGGTTTCGTTTTCTAACTTTCGAAGTTCGCCATCTCTAATACAGACAATCATTAGCACACACCAGTCTTTCTGTAAACAAACAAATGTGTTCAACACATTTGTGTAAGGTTTCAGTGTCACCATGACCACCTTTATCAGACATCTTGATGATAATGAAGATATCGCACTCTATCATTGGATATTAATTTATATTACCGCACTCATCATGTGGGATATTAATTTATATTACCGCACTCTATCATGTTGGATATTATTTATAGTACCGCACTCTATCATGTGGGATAGTAATTTATATTACCACACTCTATCATGTGGGATATTTAACTTATATTACTCTATCATGTGGGGAGATTAATTTATATTACCGCACTCTATCCATGTGGGAATTAATTTATATTACCGCCTCTATCATGTGGGATATTAACTTATATACCGCACTCTATCATGTGTGGATATTAATTTATATTACCGCACTCTATCATGTGGGATATTAATTTATATTACCGCACTCTATCATGTGGTATTAATTTATATAACCCACTCTATCAGTGGGATATTACACTTATATTACCGCACTCTATCATGTGGTAATATATTTTATACCGCACTCTATCATGTGGGATATTATTTATATTACCGCATCTATCATGTGGAATATTTATATTCCGCACTCTATCATGTGGGGATATTAATTTATATTACCGCCCTCTATCATGTTTGGGATATTAATGTTATATACCGCCTCTATCATGTGGGATATTATTTATTTCCGACTCTATCTGTGGATATTAATTTATATTACCGCACTCTATCATTGTGGGATATTAATTTATATTACCGCACTCTATCGATGTGGGATATTAATTTATATTACTCTATCGTGTGGGATAATTAATTTATATTTACCCGCACTCTATCAGTTGGGATTAACTTATATTCCGCACTCTATCATGTGGAATATTAATTTATATTACCGCACTCCATCGTGTGGGATATTAATTTATATTACCCGCACTCTATCGTGTGGGATATTAATTTATATACCACTCGTGTGTGGGATATTAATTTATATTACCGCACTCTATCATGTGATTTAACTTTATTCTACCGCACTCTATCATGTGGGATATTAATTTATATTACCGCACTCTATCATGTGGGATATTAATTTATATTACTCTAATCGTGTGGGATATTAATTTATATACCGCCCTCTATCATTGGGATATTAACTTATATTACCGCACTCTATCATGTGGGATATTAATTATATTACTCTAATCATGTGGGATATTAACTTATATTACCGCACTCTATCATGTGGGATATAATTATATTTACCGCACTCTATCAATGTGGATATTAACTTATATTACCGCACTCTATCATGTGGATATTAATTTATATTACTCTATCATTTGGGATATTAACTTATATTACCCGGCACTCTATCATGTGGGATATTAATTTTATACCGCTCTATCATGTGGATTTAATTTAATTACCAGCACTCTATCATGTGGGATATTAATTTATATTACCGCACTCTATCATGTGGGATATTAATTTATATTACCGCCTCACGCATTGGATATTACACTTATTTACCGCACTCTATCATGTGGGATATATCTTTATATACTCTATCCATGTGGGATATTAACTTATATTACGCACTCTATCATGTGGGATATTAATTTATATTACCGCACTCTATCATGTGGGATATTATTTAATATTACCTTGCACTCTATCATTGGGATATTTAATTTATATTACCGCACTCTATCTGTGGGATATTATTTATTTCCGCACTCTATCGTGTGGGATATTTAATTTATATTACCGGCACTCTATTCGTGTGGGATAATTAATTTTATTACCGCACTCTATCGTGTGGGATAATTAATTTATATTACCGCACTCATCATGTGGTGATATTTAATTTATATTACCGCACTCTATCATGTGGGATATTAATTTATATACGACTCTTCATTGGATATTAATTTATATTACCGCACTCTACTCTATCGTGTGGATATAATTTAAATTACCGGCACTCTATCATGTGGTGATAGTAATTTATATACCTCACTATCATGTGGGATATTAATTTATATTACCGCACTCTATCATGTGGATATTAATTTATATTACCGCACTCTATCATGTGTTTTAATTTATATTTACCGCACTCTATCATGTGGGATATTAATTAATATTACCGCACTCCTACATGTGGGATATTAATTTATATTACCGCACTCTATCATTTGGGATATTAATTTATATTACGCACCTATCATGTGGGATATTAACTTTATATTACCGCACTCTATCATGTGGGATTAATTTATATTACCCGCACGCTATCATTGGGATATTATTTATATTACCGCCCAAATTCTATCATGTTGGATATTAATTTATATTACCGCACTCTATCATGTGGGATATTAACTTATATTACTCTATCATGTGGATATAGTGTGGGGATATTAATTTATATTACCGCACTCTATCATGTGGATATTAATTTATATTTTACCGCACTCTATCATGTGGGATATTAATTTAATATTACCGCACTCTATCATGTGGGATATTAACTTATATTACCCGCACCTCTATCATGTGGGATTATTATTTATATTACCGCAACGCTTCATTGTGGGATATTAATTTATATGACCTCACTCTATCGTGGGGGATATTAATTTATATACCGCACTCTATCTGGGTATTAATTATATTACCGCACTCTATCATGTGGGATATAACTTATATTACCGCACTCTATCATGTGGGATATTAATTTATATTACCTCTATCTGTGGGATATTATATTATATATACCGCCTCTATCGTGTGGGATTATTTAATACCGCACTCTATCATGTGTATTAACTTATTTACCGCACTCTATCAGTGGGATATTAATTTATATTACTCTATCATGTGGGATATTAACTTATATTACCGCACCTATCATGTGGGATATTATTATATTACCGCACTCTATCATGTGGGATATTAACTTATATTACCGCACTCTATCATTGGGATATTAATTTATATAACTCTATCATGTGGGATATTACTTAATATTACCGCACTCTAATCTTGGGATAATAATTTATATTACCGACCCTCTATCATGTGGGATATTAATTATTTAACCGCACTCTATCATGTGGGATATTAACTTATATTACCGCACTCTTATCATGTGGGATCTAATTTATATTACTCTATCATGTGGGATATTAACTTATTACTGCACTCTATCATGTGGGATATTAATTTATATTACCGCACTCTATCATGTGGGAATATTAATTTATATTACCGCACTCTATCATGTGGGATATTAATTTATATACCGCACTCTATCGTGTGTGGGATATTATTATATTACCGCACTCTATCGTGTGGGAATAATTTATATTACCGCACTCTATCTGTGGGGATATAATTTATATTACCGCACTCTATTCGTGTGGGATATTAATTTATATTACCGCACTCTATCAATGTGGGATAATTAATTTATATTACCGCACTCTACGTGTGGAATATTAATTTATAACCGCACTCTATCATGTGGGATATTAATTTATATTACCGCACTCTATCGTGTGGGATATTAATTTATATTACCGGCAACTCTATCATGTGGGTGATATTAATTTATTTTCCTACATTCATGTGGATATTTTATATCCCATTACTTGGATATTATTTATCCGCACTCTAATCATGTGTGGTATTAATTAATTTCCTGCTATAGTGTATATCTCCGCCTCTATCAATGATATGACTAGCGACTCTGCATGGGAATTTATTATTACGCCATCATGGGCTATCTTTATATTACGCTCTGGGTATTAATTTAGATTACCGCACTCTATCATGTGGGATTTAATTTATATTACCGCATCTATCATGTGGGATATTAACTTATATTACCGCACTCTATCATGTGGGATATTAATTATTATATTTCGACCGCCGCTCATCATGTGATTTGATTAGCATTGTGATTAATTTATATTACCCGCACTCTATCATGTGGATATAACTTATATTAACGTCATATCATGTGTGATATTATTTATATTACCGCACTCTACATGGGATATAATTTGTTATATTACCGCACGCTATCATGTGTGTGATATAATTATATTACCAGCCCTCTATCAGTTGGGATTTCTTATATTACCAGCACTCTTACGAATGTGTGGGATATTAATTTAATTACCGCACGTCTATCTTGGTGGGATATTAATTATAGTACACCACCTATCATGTGGGGATATTAATTTAGATACCACGCTATCGTGTGGGATATTAATTTATATTACTCGCACTCTAATCGTGTGGGATATTAATTTATTACCGCACTCTATCGTAGTGGGATATTAAGTTTATATTACCGCACTCTATCGTGTGGGATATACTTTATATTACCGCACCTATCTGTGGGATATTAATTTATATTACCCGCACTCTATCGTGTGGATTATTAATTTATATACCGCACCTATCATGGGTATATTAATTTATATTACAGCGCACTCTATCGTGTGGGATATTAATTTATATTCACCGCAACTCTATCGTGTGGGAAATCACATTAATTTATATATTACCGCACTCTATCGTGGGGATATTAATTTATATTACCCAGGCACGCTCACGTGTGGGATATTAATTTTATATTACCGCCTCTATCGTGTGGGATATTAATTTATATTACGCACTCTAATCGTGGGGATATTAATTTATATTAACGCACTCTACATCGTGTGGGATATTAATTTATATCTACGGCACTCCTATCGTGTGTGATACTTAATTTATATTCGCCTCTACGTGTGGGATTTAATTTATATTACCGCGACTCTATCATGTGGGATATTAATTATATCCCGCACTCTAATCATGTGGATATTAAACGTTTATTTACCGCACTCTATCGTTGATTGGGATATTAATTTATCATTCCGACTCTACATGTGGGATATTAATTATATTACCAGCACTCTTCTGTTGGGATATTAATTTATATTACCCGCACGTCTATCATGTGGGAATATTAACTCTATATTACCAGCACTCTCAATCAATGTGATTATTAATTATATTACGCACTCTATCATGTGGGATATTAGTTATATTACCGCACTCTAATCATTGGGAATCTTATATTTATATTACGCCTCTATCATGTGGGATATTAATTTATATTACCGCACTCTTCAATGGGATAACTTATAATCCGCCTCTTCTGTTGGATATATTTATATTACCGCTCATCATGGATTTACGCACTCTATCATGTGGGATATTAATTTATATTACCCGCTATCATGGGATATAAATACCATATCATGTGGAATAATTTATAGTAACCGCACCTCTATCATGTGATATTAATTTATAATTAACCGCACTCATATCTATGTGGGATATTATTTATGATTACCGCACTCTATCAGTGGGATTATTTTCTACGCGCTATCTTGGATATGGGTTTGAATGTTATATTCCTTTTCCCTTGGGTGAATCTTGAGATTGTTCCTAGAATTGTTTTTTTGTTTGTGTATCATTAACAACGTTTTTGTACTGGGGCACATTTGCTTTCAGTTCCGCGCTGTAAAACACTCATTTCAAACCTGCTGTCACTTTACTGTGGGAACGTTGTCAGTAAGAATGCTGACCTTCACTCAACCCACCACACCGTTGCTTTTTTCCCACCTTACGTAATCATTGGAAAGTCTGTAAAGGACCCTGACGTTGGCCTCATCAGACCTGGTCCCACGACAGTGTACTGTATGTGGCCTGCGCCACTAGCCCCTCCACATATCTCCTTGCCAGAGTTTCTTCTGTACATCCTACACGAGAGCGAAATCCCAGCGGAGAGTGTTGGGTTTGTTACATTATGTTAAAGGGCCGCTAGCTTTAAATTATTTAATGGTAACCTTGCATCTTTAATTATTATTACAGGTAGGGGAGGTTGCTGGTAATTCCACCTCCCCGTAACTAATAACATGCTCGGGTTCAAATATAAACTTACCTGCCAGTGCTGCCTATCCGCAGCTCTCACCACCGATGCGATCTGTCATGATGAACTCCGTTAACTTTTGTCATGATGATAAAGATAGGAGCACATCAAGTAACAATACACTTATATCAGCTACGACAAGAAGTGGAGAGCCGTAAGTGAAGTTTTAACTTAACTCGATCTCCGGGCGTCTATTATTCACGATGGGAGCTGGAAATAAAGTGATCTCCCCTCCCCTGTTAATCATAGATAAAGATGCAAGGTACATACATTATCATTATAGTGGTGCCCTGTTCATGATAGTAAAATCCCAATTTCATATACATGAAAAGTCCCATAGTGCACAACCATCCTTTATTATAATATGCTTCGATACTTTGTCGATATAAAAATAGTGAGAGGCAAGTAAAAATTGAGAACCCCTGTGTGTGACCTCTAGGGGCAGCAATTGTTTCCAGTACCCAGGTGGAGGGGTAACTTTACCTTGATTGGTGTTAATGTATTCGTGCCAAAACAATCCTCCTCCAAGAACTTGTTTTTCATTAAAAACAGACTGTTACCATCTACTAGAATAATATATAATTTGCATGAGACTGAACAATCCTGTAAATTTAACCCTTATACAATGGTGCTTTTACATAGTTTTTAATAAGTGCCTTAGCATGTCAGTCAGCTATGGTAATGCTCTGTACATACGTACCATCAGTAATGTAACTTACCGCTTCAGTAATGTCATGTAACGTTTCTGTACGTACCGTCAGTAATTGTAATTGTAGCGTTCTGATACGTACCTCAGTAAATGTAATGTAACGTTCTGTAACTACCGTTCGTAATGTAATGTAACGTTCTGTACTACCGTCAGTCATGTAATGTAACTTCTGTACGTACCTTCAGTAATGTACATGTAACGTTCTGTACGTAACCGTCAGTAATGTAATTACGTTCTGTCGTACCGTCAGTAATGTAATGTAACGTTCTGTACGTACCGTTCAGTAATGTTATGTAACGTTCTGTAGTACCGTCGTAATTGGAATGTAACGTTCTTTACGTACCCGTCAGTAATGTCTGTAACGTTCTGTACTTACCGTCAGTAAGTAATGTAACGTTCTTACGGACCGTCAGTAATGTATGTACCGCTCTGTACGTAACCGTCAGTATAATTAAACGCTCTGTACGTACGGCATGTAATGTCAAGTAACCGTTCTGTACGTACCGTCCAGTAATGTAAATGTAACGCTCTGTCCGTACCGTCGTAAGGTAAATGTAACTTCTGTACGTACCGTCAGTAATGTAATGTCACGTTCTGTACGTACCGTCAGTAATGTAATGTACGCTCTGTTACGTACCGTCATAACTGTAATTAACGTTCTGTACGTACCGTCAGTAATGTAATGTACGTTCTGTACGTATCCGTCAGACATGTAATGTAACGCTCTACGTACCATCAGTAATTAAGTGTAACGCTCCTGTACGAACCGTCAGTAATGTATGTACGCTGCGTACGTACCGTCATGTAATGTAAATGTACGTTCTGTACATACGTACCGTCAGTATAGGTAATGTATGCTTCTGTACATACCGTACCGTCAGTAAATGTAATGTAACGTTCTGTACGTAACCCGTCATAATGTAATGTAATGCTGCTAGTAATCGTACCGTCATAATGTAACATTACTGAATAACGTAACCCGGGCAATATGTACATATTAATGAATGTTCTGGTACGTACCGTCATA
Organism: Hymenochirus boettgeri; assembly: GCA_019447015.1. Lineage (NCBI taxonomy): Eukaryota > Metazoa > Chordata > Amphibia > Anura > Pipidae > Hymenochirus > Hymenochirus boettgeri. The sequence goes on from JAACNH010000340.1 coordinate 108,903, forward strand.
ATTAATGTACGTTCTGTACGGACCCGCATAATGTAATGTACGTTCTGTAGTACCGTCGTATGTAATGTAGACTGTTCTGTTACTACCGTCTATTAATGTAATGTGAACGTTCTGTACGGTACATCCAGTAATGCTGACTGTATTGGTACTACTGTCAGTAGACATGTACGTTCATGTCTGTAAAACAAAAAATAAACGTCGTACCATATGGTAATGAACGTTCTGTACGTAACCGTCAATGTAATGTAATTTAACGTTCTGTACGTACTGTCGTAATGTAATGTAACGTTTTCTGGTACTTACCGCAGTAATGTAATGTAAGTTTCTGTACGTACCGCAGTAATGTAAATGTAACTTCTGTACTTACCGTCATTAATGTAATGTAACGCTCTGTCCTTAACCGTCAGTAATGTAATTGTACGTTCTGTACGTACCTCAGCGTAATGTCATGTACACGTTCTGGTACGTAAACCCGTCGTAATGTTCAATTAACGTTCTGTACGTACCGTCAGTATGTAATGTACGCTCTGTACCGTTACCGTCATAATGTAATGTCAACGCTCTGTACGTACCGTCAGTAATGTAACGCTCTGTACTCCGTCATTATGTTAATGTAACGCTCTGTACGTACCGCAGTAATGTAATGTACCGTTCTGTACGTACCGTCAGTAATGTAATGTAACGTTCTGTACTACGCGTCAGTAATGTAATGTAACGCTCTGTACGTACCGTCCAGTATATGACTGATCGTTCTGTACGTTAACCCGCCATAATGTATTAACTTCTGTAACGTACCGTCAGTAATAATGTAACGTTCTGTACGTCCGTCATAATGGTAATGTACCGTTCTGTACGTACCTTCAGTAATGTAATGTAACGTTCTGTACTTACCGTCCCAGTAATGTAATGTAGCGTTCTGTACGTACCCGTCAGTAAATGTCTTTAACGTTCTGTACGTACCATCAGTAATGTTATTAACGTTCTGTACTACCGTCAGTAATCTAATGTAACGTTCTGTACGTACCAGTCAGTAATGTAATGTAAGCGTTCTGTACCTTACGTCAGTATTTATGTAAACGTTCTGTACGTACCGTCAGTACTTAATGTTAACGCTCTGTTAACGGTACCGTCAGTTAATGTTAATGTAACGCCTGTACTACCGTCAGTTAAATGTCATTAACGTTCTGAGACCGTCAGTATGTAACTTAACGCTCTGTACGTACCGTCAGTAATTAATGTAACGTTCCTGTACTACCTCAGTAATGTAATGTAACGTTCTGTACGTACCGTCAGTAATGTAATGTAACGCTCTGTACGTACCGTCAGTAATGTAATGTAACGTTCTGTCTGACGTACCGTCATGTATGTAACTGTACACGTTCGTAGTACCGTCATAATTAATGTAAACGCTCTATACGTACCATCATAATAATGTAACGCCGTACGTACCGGCTCAGTAATGTAATGTAACGCGTCTTACTACCGTCAGTAATGTATGTAACGTTCTGTACATACGTACCGCAGTAATGTAATGTCATGCTCTGTACATACTAACCGTCGTAATGTATGTACGTTCTGTACGTACCGTCGTAATGTAATGTAAGCTCTGTACATACGTACCGTCATAATGTAACATTACTAGTATCGTACCGGCCATAAATGTACATAAATTAATGTTTCGTACGTACCGTCAGTCAATGTAATGTAAGCGTTCTGACGTACCGTCAGTAAGAATGTAGCGTTCTGTACGTACCGTCAGTATGTAATTAACGTTCTGTACGTACCGTCAGTATGTAATTAACTTCTGTACGTACATCAGTAATGTAATGTTCCTGTACGTACTGTCAGTAATTATGTTTACGTTCTGTACTGACCGTCAGTAATTGTAAATGTAACGTTCTGTACTTACCGTCAATAATGTACTTTAAACGTTCTGTACGTACTGTCAGTATGTTATAACGTTCTTGTAATTACCGTCAGTATGTCTTTAACGTTTCTGTCCGTACCGTCATATGAATGTAACGTTTCTGTACTTACCGTCAGTTAATGTAATGTAACGCTCTGTACGTACCGTCAGTATGTAATGTAACGTTCTGTTACTACCATCGTAGTAATGTCATGTTAACTTCTTACGTCCGTCAGTAATGTAATGTAACGTTCTGTACGTACCGTCAGTAATTAATGTAACGCTCTTACGTACCGTCAAGTAATGTAATGTAAACGCTCTTAACGTACCGTGTTAATGTAACGCTCTGTACGTACCGTCAGTACAATGTAATTTACAAGCTCTGTACGTACGTCAGTATCTAATGTACTTCTGTACGTACCGTCAGAATGTATGTAACGCTCTGTACGTACCGCATAATGTAATGTAACCGCTCTTTACGGTAAACCGTCAGTAATGTACGTTCTATACGTACCGTCAGTATGTAATGGTAACGCGCTGTACGTACCGTCATAAGTATTAACGTGTACTATCAATGTAATGACGTTCTGTACGTACCGTCAGTAAATGGAATGTAAACGTTCTGTACGTACCGTCAGTAATGTAATGTAACGTTCTGTCACGTAGTGCAGTACGTTTCGTACTTACGCATATGTATGTAACGTTCTTGTCACGTAACCGTCAGTATGTGTACTTAACGTTCTGTACGTACCGTCGTAATGTAATGAACCTCTGTACGTACCGGTCCAGTAATGTAATGTACGCTCTGTCCGTACCGTCAGTAACTGACATGTAACTTCGGTACTACCGTCAGTAATTAACTTCTTTCGTAACCGCGTATGTACTCGTAATGTAACGTTAATTCGTATGTACCGTGTATGAAGGGACTGTACGTACCGTCAGTAATTATGTAACGTTCTGTAACGTACCGTCAGTAATGTTATGTAACGTTCTGTACGTACTCAGTATGTAATGTAACGCTCTGTACGTCCGTCAGTATTGTAATGTAACGCTCTGTACGTACCGTCCAGTAATGTAATGTCAACGCTCTATTACGGACCGTCCAGTAAATGTAATGTAACTTCTGTACGTACCGTCAGTAATGTAACGTTCTGTACGTACCTTCAGTAATGGTAATTACTGTTCTGTAGCGTACCGTCAGTAATGTATGTAACTCTCTGTACGTACCTGTCAGTAATGTAATGTAACGCTCTGTACCGTACCGTCAAATGTAATGTCACCTCTGTACGTACCGTCGTATGAATGTACGCTCTGTACGTACCCCGTCAGAATGTAATGTAACGTTCTGGTACGTACGTCAGTAATTTAATGTACGCTGCTGTACTACCGTCAGTAATGGTATGTAACGTTCTTACGTTAACCAGCAGTGAGTATGTAACGTTCTGACGTACCGTCAGTAATGTATAGTAACGCTCCTGACGTACCGTCAGTAATGTAATTAACTTTCTGTCACGTACCCGTCAGTCAATGTATATGTAACGTTCCTGTAACTGTACCAGTCAGTATTAATGTAACGTTCTGTACGTACCGTCAGTATGTCATGTACGTTCCTGTACGTACCGTCAGTATGTATGTAACGTTCTTTGTACGTACCGTCAGTAATGTATGTAACTCTGTACGTCACCGGTCAGTATGATTTTATGTACGTTCTGTACGTACCGTCATGAATGTAATTAACCTCTGTACTACCGCTCAGTAATGTAATTAACCTCTGTACGTACCGTCAAGTAATGTAATGTAACGTTACTTGTACTTACCGTGCGAGTATGTTGTACTTCTGTACGTTACCGTCAGTAATGTAATGTAACGTTCTGTACGTCCGTCAGAATAATGTAACGTTCTGTACACGTCATCGTTTGAACGTCTGTAGTAACGTCGTTTATGTACGTTCTGTACGTACCGTCAGTATGTAATGCGTGAACGCTGTACGTACGTCAGTAATGTGAAGTAACTTGTAGTTAACGTCGTAATATCTTGTACGTACCGTCAGTAATGTAATGTACGCTCGACTTTCCTTTAACAAAAAAAACCGTCAGTAATGTATGTACCGTTCCTGTACGTACCGTCCGTACTGTTATGTAACGTTCTGTACGTACCATCAGTAATGTAATGTAACGTTCTGTCGTCCGTCAGTAATGACGTCTGACCCAAGATGTCTGTAATTCGAGTAATTGTAATGTAACGCTCTGTACGTACCGTCATAATTTAATGCTCTGTACGTACCGTCAGTAATGTAATGTAACGTTCTGTTACGTACCGTCGGTTAATGTCCTAGGTAACGTTCTGTACCTACCGCAGTAAGTGTATGTAAGTCAGCCTGTACGTAAACCGTCAGTAGATGTAATGTAACGTTCTGTACGTCCGTCAGTAATGTATGTAACGTTCTGTACGTACCGTCATTAATGTAATTAACGTTCTGTACGTACCGTCAGTAATGTAATGTAACGTTGCTGTACGTACCGTCATATGTAAATTAACGTTCTGTTACGTACCGTCAGTAATGTATTGAACGCTCGTACGTAACTCAGTAATGTAATGTAAGCCTCCTGGTACATTACCGTCATATATGTAATGTACTGTTCGTACGTACCGTTCAGTAATGTACATGTAACGCTCTGTAACGTACCCGTCAGTATATGTAATGTAACGCTTTGGTACGTACCCGTCAGTAATGTATGTAACGCTCTGTAGCGTCCGTCAGTCATTAATGTAACGTTCTGCACGTCCGTCAGTAATGAATGTAACGCTCTTACGTACACATCAGTAATGTATTAAACGTTTCTGGTACGGTACCTCAGTAAATAACGTCGTATACCGTCTATGTAGTAACGCTCGTACACCGTCAGTAATGTAATGTCCGACGTCCTTCTAGATGCACGTTCTACGCGTCAGTAATGTACTGTAAGTCTGGTAAGTACCGTCGAGTAATGTAATGTAACGTTCTTTTGTACGTACGTCCGTAATGTAATGTACGACGTACGTGGTCTGTTGATTTTGGTACTTGTACTCCGTCAGTAATTTCTGTACTGTACGTACCGCATAATTCATGTAAATTTCGCTGTACGTACCAGTCATAATGTTTTCTCTGTGACAGCTAAAAAGAAAGGAAACGTTATGCAGTATACAAAATAATAACGAACCATTTAATACACTGGATAACTATAAAAAATGTGTGTGGGGTAGGAAATGGTGCTGAATACAAATATCAGTCAATTGTGATGAAATACAGAGTTAATTTTGGCCTGCACGGACCAATGATTACTTTTGGTTGTAGTGCTTTAATTTAGTCTGAATGTGTCGTCTTCATGGACGATCGTTGTGGGCAAATTCAGTCAGCCATCCTTTTGGGTTCTACGAATTTCAAGCCAGTTTGAACTGGTCGAAAAACGACTTACTGTATATGACCCAGCATATATTGTCTATAATGAAGTTGAAATATCTACTACTAGTATAGGGCAGTCACCAATATTAATTATTATTATAGATATGTTATATTTATATCATAAACGTATAATACGTACCGTCAGTAAGTATGTAACGTTCTGTACGTTAACCGTCAGTATGTTATGTAACGTTCTGTACGTTACTCAGTTAATGTAATGTAACGCTCTGTACGTACCGTCATAATGTAATGTAACGTTCGTACGTACCGTCAGTAATGTTATAGTAACGTTCTGGTACGTACATCAGTAATGTAATGTACGCTCGGTACGTACCTCGTCAGTAATGTAATGTACGCTCTGTATGTACCGTCCGTAATTAATGCCTGTACGTACCGTCAGTAATGTAATGTAACGTTCTGTACGTACCGTCGGTAATGTAATGTATACGTTCTGTACGTACCGTCAGTAATTTATGTAACGCTCTACAGTACCTGTCAGTAAATTATGTAACGTTTTGTACGTACCGTCGTTAATGTACATGTAACGTTCTGTCGTACCGTCATAATGTAATGTAGACGTTCGTCAACGTACCGTCAGTAATTATTAACTGTTCTGTACGTACCGTCAGTAATGTAATGTAACGTTCGTAGTACCGTCGTAATGAATTATCGCTCTGTACGTACGTCCATGTAATGTATGTAACGCTCTGTAACGACCGTCAGTAATGTAATGTAACTGTTCTGTACGTACCCGTCAGTAATGTAATGTAACGCTCTGTAACTACCGTCTCGTAATGTATGTAACCGCTCTGGTACGACCGTCAGTAATGTAAGTAACGCTCTGTACGTACCGTCCGTAAATGTAAGTAACGTTTGTTCTGCACGTACCGTCAGTCAATGTATGTAACGCTCCTGTAGGTACCATCAGTATGTAATGTAACTTTCTGTACGTCCGGTCAGTATCTATATGTAACGTCTGTTACGTCCGTCCAGTAGTAATGTAACTGCTCTGTACTTACCCGTCATCTGTAATGTAAAGTTCTGTACGTACGTCAAGTAATGTATTACGTTCTGTACGTACCGTTCAGTAATGTAATGTAACGTTCTGTTACGTACCGTGGAGTTATGTATGGTAAAGCTCTGTACGTACCGTCAGTATGTAATTCTACGCTCTGTACGTACCGTCAGTAATTTAATGTAACGTTCTGTACGTACCGTCAGTAAATTTTCTCTGTGACAGCTAACAAGAAAGAAACGGTTATGCAGTAGTAAAATAATAACAAATTTAATCAATGATAACTATAACAATGTAGTGGTGGGGTAGGAAATGTGCTGACTTTAAATATCTTCAGCATTGTGATGAATATCGAGGTGAATTTTTGGCTTCAACGGACCAATGATTGACTTTTGGTTTTTAGTGCTGTAAGATTTATCTGATGTGGTCGCTTCATCATGGACGATCGGTTGTGGCAAATTCCAGTCGCCATCCTTTTGGGTTCTACATGATATTTCAGCCGTTGAATCTGGTCAAAAAACGACTTACTGTATATGACCCAGCATAATATTGTCCTAATAATGAAAGTTAAATATCTCTAACTAATGGGTGGACGTCTATCTAATATTATTATTATAGATATGTTATATTTATATCAGAATACAGTCTTTCCCAAAAAAAAAAACGTGAAGTTCAAGGGAACCTGATTCTAGTTCTTGAGCAATGCATGCTCAGGTGGACCAGACAATCCCAGATGCGAGGTCCCCAGACCCCGTCCATGTAACTTTGGTTTGAAAGGGAATATTCCACACTATGCAATGGCATCTCATTGGGGTTAATTTGTTCTGTTAACATTGGGGTCGCTCATACTACAGATGAACATGTCCATCCCAAAAAACCTGAAACAGACATTGAAGTCCACATGGGCTGCATCTAAGACATATATTTCAATAAAGACCCCAATGGGTATTGACAGAAGGGAGGTCCCAACTTACCGGTGCAGAACTAACACCTGCAAGAGAAGATCCACATGAAACAGACTGTTTCCCTCATACTCAGGTGAGTACACACGGAATGTCCTACATGCCACAACCCCCCTGAGCACTGAACATTTTATACCTACAACGTGTGTGTTTTCCAACCAGGACCCTTCCCAGGGAATATCTCTACTGATCACACTAGGAAAAGGTCAAATGAAGCTCACTCACTGAGACACTACTACGTCTATAAATATGAACCGACACTGGGGGTCTAGGTGACACGAGGAGGAGGAGATTTTGGGTTAAGTATTCCCGAGAAATAAATATCCTTGGTACACGTAACACACCGAAACACGCATGTGCTCGCGTTACTGAATATCGCTTTACTGTTTTAAATCTACCCACCTGATCTTATCCTTTATAACGTTTGTTATCAATTCATTAGGAAATAATTATTACGGCGGTGCAGATTTGGAATTTCAAGGTCAACTAACAAAGAGTTTTGTATGACATATAATTGTAGATAATAATAGAATGAAGGAAAGGAATCTAGTGCACACTGTTTTTCTAAACATAACATCCTGATTTAGGAATGATATGGCTTCCGTATACATGTCATGCAACAGTTTTATATCCCCGGATCAGCCCAAATGATTAAGTCTCTATAGACAAGACGCATCTAAAAGGCAGGCTTCTCTTTTGGGGATTTTCATGGCAGGAGAGATACCCGCACCCTCGGCGAGCACTGGAGGATCATTTGAAATACGGTAACTGATTACTCACACTATTGGTTCTAGTTTCATGTGCTGCTGGGGACAAAGGACATATTTCGAAAGCCCGTGGGACGCGTACGATCTACAGTATATGTATTATACATAATTCTCAATATTATATAGTATCCTCTGTACCAACCAGAACTCAGTATTGTATTACTACCAGTAATCTCTAACTATATATAGTATCCCCTGTACCAACCAGAACTACAGTAAGATGATTCATACCAGGTAATTCCTCAATATGTTTAGTTTTAAAGAAACTTATTAGAGATGTGTTAAGAGCATGAGTGTTAGATATTGTGTATTAGAGATGAGTGTAAGTGTGTGTTGTTATAGATGAGTGTTAGTGCTGTGGTAGGATGCGTGTAGTGCCTGTGTTTTTTGACGACTGGGTAGGTGTGTGTTACGCGCTCGCGTGGTTCGCGCTTGTGTGTTCTCGCTGCGTGTCCGTTGTCGTGTTCGGTGCGTGTTCGCGCTGCGTTTCGCGCTGGTGTCGTCGTGTTGTGTATCGCTCTGACGTGTTCGCGCGTGCCGCGCTGTGTTGTCGCAGTGTGTGTCCCCGGACTGGTGTGTCCGCGCTGTGTTTCCGCGCTGTGTGTCACGCGTGTGTTCGCGATGTGTTTAGGTTAGCGGCGTTAGAGACTACGGTGTTACTCCCTTCCCACCCACCTACCCATGTGCCTCCCCTTCCTCCTTCTCATCTCCTGGCCCCCCCCCTCCGATCCTTCACACGCCCCGTCACTATCTATCTATCTGTACTCCCTGTACGCACCCACCGCCCTACAGTTCTGTATTCCTACCACCGTCACTGCTCCCTCATATTATATACGTCTCCCCGTCCCCGACCGCTTTTACCAGTATTCTCAATAGTCTATTTATACCTCCCCGGATCCCTCGAACTACAGTATCATTATCGCTCTCTCTATCGTACCCCCCCCAGCCTACCACGTCTATGTTTACCTACCAGTTCTTCTCACCTACTTTCTCGTCTCCCCGGGCTCTCTAGGGTCTGGGACTACTGGGGCACTTTTGGGCATCCATGTCCGCGCGTAGTCCTGCAAATGTTTTAGGCCATGCCCCCTTCTCCCACCCCAATTACCATCACCCACTAGGTACTTAATAGAATAGCCAGAGAGACAAACTGAGCCAATAGATACTCACCAGTGAAGTTTATACTAAAAGACAGAGAAATACGACCAAAAGAAGTGTAGACGAAATAACAGTTAATGACACAGATGCACAGTATTCCATTATGTGATTAGCAAATTGGAAATTTCAGTTATACTGATAGCAAACTCAAAATTTCAGTATACTAGTATATACTGTGGAAAACTGTCATTTTCATTATTAGGTAGCAACAGGCAACTTCAGTATACTGGTAGCAAACTGCAATTTCAAATATAATTGGCAGCAACTGGTATTTTCTTAGATATGGTTATCACACTGCAATTTAAGTATATCTGGTAGCAAACGAATATGTTTCATTACATACTGGTAGCACCTGGCAATTTCATTATATACTGGTAGCACAACTGGCATTTTCATTACAAACTATCCTGGTAGCACAATATGCAATTTCTTTTAATACTGGGGCAAACTGCAATTTCTATATACTAGTAGCTATAGGCTTTTTTACATACTGGTACTATGGGCATTTGATCACCTACTGGTACCATGGGCCATTACATCACTACTGGTGCCTGGCATTTCATTACATACAGGTAGCTATGGGTATTTATCAGCATACTGTTAGCCATGGACATTTCATAACATAACTGGTGGTAACCATGGGTATTTCTTATAATACAGGTGGCCATGTGAATTTTATCCACAGTACTGGTAGCCATTGCATTTCAATTACATAATGGTAGCCATGGGCATTTCATTACACACAGTATTTCATGGGAATTTTATCACATACTATAAGCCACTGGAATTTATTACATACGGTACCATAGGCATTCATACATAATGGTAGCCATGGGCATTTCATTACATAAGTTAGCCTGGGGATTTCATTACACCAGCCTGGAAGCCATGGAATTTTATGACAACTAGGTAGCATGGTATTTAATTACACATACGTGCCAGGGTAATTTTATCACATACTGGTAGCCATGGCCATTTCCATCATCATATGGTGGTAGCCAGTGGGTATTTCATTACATACTAGTGCCATTGGGTATTTGATCACATCCGGACCATGGGACATTTCATAACTAATGGTTGTAGCCATGGGTATTTCATTACATACAGGTAGCCATGGGAATTTTAATTCACATACTGGTAGCCATGGGTTTTCATTACATCAGTAGCCCATGGGTATTTTAATATATCACATACTGGTAGCCATGGGCGTTTCATAACATATTGGTGGATCGCCTGGTATTTAATTGCATACGGTACCCTGGAATTTTCATGAAATGGTGAAAGCATGGAATTTCCTTTCATGCAGGGTAGCCCAGGGCAGTACAAAACCACCTACTGGGGTAGCCATGGGTATTTTCATAAAGCACCTACTGGTGGTAGCCATGGGCATTTCATACCCTACTGGTACCATGGGAATTTTATCACATACTGGTATTGATACACATCCCATGGCTCCAGTAAGTATGAATGCCCATGGCTACCATTGTGTGAATGAAATGTCCCATGGCCATGTCATCACATAATGTCAGCAGTGGAGCAGCTAGAGGCCGGAGTTTATTCCACGATGCAGGGGCTGCCAGTTTCTTAAAATTGCTTCGCTGCTGTGTGGTTGCGTCATCCATCGCGCAAGGGAACTACTGGGAACGGGCAAAGGGTTCGGGCACCGCAATAGGGTAAGTTATATTAACAAATTTGGGGCACTTTGTCCAAAGACCTGGGGCAACGTGCCCGAATTTTTAATCATAACTGCACCACTTGGCCGTCCTGGTTCTTTCCTGTCTGACATTCCATGGACGTTCACTGGGGGATAAATGGTTTACGCCTTGTAATGCTGGACGACCCATGCGGTTGTCCAAACTTTGCGGGACGTCGTCTGTTAGACATAGTTTGTGGGCGCCTTTGTGCTTCCTAATCCATTTCACATTATTATTGTATGCCCCCTCTTTCATGGTTTGTATATAAGGTTTGCCACATTCTTAAAGAGTCACACTAACCTCAGTACAATCTACACAATCAGTTGTGTTGTTTTTAAAGTGTCCATTAAAACCGATACACGAGCATCGAATTCGTGAGTAAAGTGTCCATTAAAACCGATACACGAGCATCGGATCCGCGAATCCTTGAATAAATTGTCCGTTAAAACCTATACGCGAGCATTGAATCCTTGAGTAAATTGTCCATTAAAACCTATACACGAGCATCGAATTCGTGAGTAAATTGTCCATTAAAACCTATGCGCGAGCATCGAATCCGTGAGTAAATTGTCCATTAAAACCTATACGCGAGCATCGAATTCATGAGTAAAGGGTCCATCAAAACCTATACACGAGCATCGAATTCGTGAGTAAAGTGTCCATTAAAACCGATACACGAGCATCGAATTCGTGAGTAAAGTGTCCATTAAAACCAATACACGAGCATCGAATTCATGAGTAAAGGGTCCATCAAAACCTATACACGAGCATCGAATTCGTGAGTAAAGTGTCCATTAAAACCGATACACGAGCATCGGATCCGCGAATCCTTGAGTAAATTGTCCATTAAAACCGATACGCGAGCATCGAATCCGCGAGTAAAGTGTCCATTAAAACCGATACACGAGCATCGAATTCATGAGGAGTAAAGTGTCCATTAAAACCGATACACGAGCATCGAATTCATGAGTAAAGGGTCCATCAAAACCTATACACGAGCATCGAATTCGTGAGTAAAGTGTCCATTAAAACCGATACACGAGCATCGAATTCATGAGTAAAGGGTCCATCAAAACCTATACGCGAGCATCGGATCCGCGAGTAAAGTGTCCATTAAAACCGATACACGAGCATCGAATTCGTGAGTAAAGTGTCCATTAAAACCGATACACGAGCATCGGATCCGCGAATCCTTGAGTAAAGTGTCCATTAAAACCGATACGCGAGCATCGAATTCGCGAGTAAAGTGTCCATTAAAACCTATACACGAGCATCAGATCCGCGAGTAAAGTGTCCATTAAAACTTATATGCGAGCATCGGATCTGCGAGTAAAGTGTCCATTAAAACCTATACGCGAGCATTGAATCCGCGAGTAAAATGTCCATGGTATCTAGGCGCGAACATCGTACCCGTTGGTACACGTACCAATGGGAGTCTATTTGACTCCCATTGACTTTAATGGGTTCGTTTTCTAACTTTCGAAAGTTCGGCCATCTCTAATACAGACAAATCATTAGCACACACCAGTCTTTCTGTAAACAAACAAATGGTGTTCAACACATTTGTGTAAGGTTTCAGTGTCACATGACACCTTTATCAGACATCTTGATGATAATGAAGATATCGCACTCTATCATGTGGGATATTAATTTATATTACCGCACTCTATCATGTGGGATATTAATTTATATTACCGCACTCTATCATGTGGGATATTAACTTATATTACTCTATCATGTGGGATATTAATTTATATTACCGCACTCTATCATGTGGGATATTAATTATATTTTTTTGTTTAACCGCACCTCTCATGTGTGATATTAATTTATATTACCGTAACTCTATCATGTGGGCATTAATTTATATTACCGCACCTATCATGGGGATATTAATTTATATTACCGACTCGACATTTGGGAGATTCATTTAATATTACCGCATCTATCATGTGGGATATTAACTCATATTACCGACACTCTATCATGTGGATATTAATTTATAATTACGCAAGCTATCATGTGGGATATTAATTATATTACCGCACTCTATGCATGTGGGATATTATTATACCCCTTCATATTGGGTTACCGCAAATCACTCTATCATGTGGATATAATTAATTACTCATACCATCACGTGTGGGATATTATTTATATTCCGCCTCTTCTATGTGGGATATTAATTTATCTTCCGACTCTATAATGTGGATATTAACTTTATATTACAGCACTCTATAATGTGGGTAAGCTTGAGTTTTACCGCACTTATCATGTGGGATATTTAATTTATATTTAACCGCAGCTATCTGTGGGATATTAATTAGTATTACCGGACCTAAGCTAATCCGTGTGGTATTATTTATATTACCGGCACTTACGGTGGGAATTAATTCTTATTACCGCACTCTATCGTTGGGATATTAATATATTACGACACCTCTCGTGTGGGAGTATAAGTTATATTAACCGCAGCGCTATATGTGGGATATTAATTTTATATTACCGCCTCTATCTGTGGGATCTTTTTATGTTACCGCACTCTACGGCTGTGGGATTATTATTTCATATTACCGCACTCTACTATCTGTGGGATATTAATTGTATATATACACGACTCTATCCGTGTGGGATATTATTTAATACCGCACTCGATATCGTGTGTATTTACGCAATCTATCGTGTTAGATATTATTATATTACTGCACTCTAATCTTGGTATATTAATGTTATATTACCGACATGGTGATCTATCGTGGGAATTAATTTATATTACCGCACTCTATCGTGTGGGATATTAATTATATTAACCGACTCATCTCATGTGGGATATTAATTCTATTACCGCATCTAACTGTGTGGGAGTATAATTATATTACCGCACTCCTATCGTGTGGGATATTAATTTATTATTTTGTTACCCGCACTCTATCGTGTGGGAAATTAATTTATATGACCAGCACTCTATGTGATTGGATATTTAAATTTATTACCGCACTCTATCGTGTGGGATATTAATTTAGTATGTACCTTCGTGTGGGATATTAATTTATATTACCTGCTCTATCAGTTGGGATAGTAATTTATATTACGCACTCTATCATGTGGATATTCACTTCTATTACCGCACTCTATCGTGTGGGATATTAATTTATATTACCGCACTCTATCATGTGGGATATTAACTTATATTACCGCACTCTATCATGTGGGATATTAATTTATATTACCGCACTCTATCATGTGGGATATTAATTTATATTACCGCACTCTATCATGTGGGATATTAATTTATATAACCGCACTCTATCATGTGGGATATTAACTTATATTACCGCACTCTATCATGTGGGATATTAATTTATATTACCGCTCTATCATGTGGGATTAATTTAGATTAACGACTCTAATCATGTGTGATATTAATTATATTACCGCACTCTATCAGTGGGATATTAATGTATATACCGCCACTACTCTCATGTTGGATATTAATTTATATTTACCGAAACTCTATCATGTGGGATATTATTTTATATTACCGCACTCTATCATGTGGGATATTAACTATTAGTACCGCACTCTTCATGTGGGATATAATTATATTACAGCACGCTTATCATGTGGATATTAATTATCTTACCGCATCATCATGTGGAGTATAATTTATATTACCGCACTCTATCATGTGGGATAGTTAACTATTATATTACTCTATCATGTGGGGATTAATTTAATTACCGCACTCTATATGTGGGATATTATTGATATTACCGCACCTATCATGTGGGATATTAATTTATATTACCGCCACTCTATCATGTGGGAGAGTAACTTATATCTACCGCACTCTATCATGTGGGATATTAATTTATATTACCGGCACGCTATCATGTGGGATATTAATTATATTACCGCCACGCTATCGTGTGGGATATTAATTATATTACCGTCACTCTATCGGTGGGGATATTAATTTATATTACCGCACTCTATTCATGTGGGATATAACTTATAATTACCGCACTTCTATCAGTTGGGATTATTAATTTATCATTACCGCCACTCTATCATGTGGGATATTAATTATATTACTCTTCGTGTGGGATATTAATTTAATATTACGCACTCTATCATGTGGGAGATAAATATTTACCGCACTCTATTCATGTGGGATATTAATTTATTTATTACTCTATCATGTGGGATATAACTATATATTACCGCACTCTATCATGGGGATATTAATTTATATTTACCGCACTCATCATGTGGGCTATTAACTTATATTACCGCACTATTACATGGGTGGAATTAATTTAATACTCTATCATGTGGGATATAAGTATAGTACCCACGTATAATTGGATAGTAATTTATTTCGCACTCTATCATGTGGGATATTAATTAGATTACGCCACTATATCATGTGGGATATTAAATTATATTACCGCCCTCTATCATGTGGGAGGATATTAATTGGATATTACTCTTCATGTGGGCTATTAACTGAGTATACTGCACTCTACATGTGGGATATAATTATATTACGCCACTCTATAATGGGGATATTAATTTATATTACGCACTCTATCATGTGGGATATTAATGATATTACGCACTCATCGTGTGCGGATATAATTATTTACCGCACTCTATCGTGGGGGATATTAATTTATATTACCGCACTCTATCTGGGGATATTAATTTATATTACCGCACTCTAGCGTGTGGGATATTAAATTTATATTACCGACTCTCTCGTGGGATAGTAAGTTAAATACCGCACTCTATAGTGTGGGATTTAATATATAACCGCACTCTATTCATGTGGAGATTATTAATTTATATTACCGCTACTCTATCGTGGGGGGATATTAAATTTATATTACGCACTCTTCATGTGGGATCTTAATTTATATACCGCTATCATGTGGGATATTAATTATATTACCGCACTCTATGCATGTGGGATATTACTTTATTTTTTTTTAACCGCCACCTCTCATGATTGAGCTATTAACCTTATATTACGTAACTCTATCATGTGGGATTATTAATTTATATACCGCACCTCATCGTTGTGGGATATAATTTATATTACCCGCCTCATTCTATTGGGAACTTATTTATTTACCGACTCTATCATGTGGGATATTAACTCTATATTACACCACTCTATATGTGGACTAGATTTTAATTACCGCAGCTATCATGTGGGATATTAATTATATTAACCGCACCCTATCGTGTGGGATATTCTTAATTCCCTTACTAACCTTGATTATTAATACCGCAACTCTATCTGTGGGAATTAATTATATTACCACTCTAATCAGTGGGATATTAATTATATTACCGCAATCCTACTCATGGTGGGATATTAATGTTATATACCGCAGCTCTATAATGTGGATATTAATTTATATTACCGCACTCTAAAGTGTGGGATTTACTTATGTTAACGCACTTATCATGTGGGATTATTATTTATGATTACCGCTCTACTATCAGTGTGGGAATTAGATATAACGCACTCTATCCGTGTGGATATAATAATACCGCACTCGCCGTGTGGACTATGTAATTTATATTACCGCACTCTATCATGGTATAGTTAATTCTATTAACACTGGCACTCTATCGTGTGGGATATAATTTAATAGTACCCGCACTCTTCCGTGTGGGAGCTATAATTATATTACCGCACCTTCAATGTGGGATAATAATTTTATTATTACCGCACGCTAACATCGGGGAGTCATTAATTTATATTACCGCACTCTATCGGTGTGGGATATAATTTATATACCCGCACTCTATTGTGGGAATTAATTTATATTACCAGCACTCTATCGGTGAGGATATTAATTTATATTACCGCACTCTCGTGTGGGATATAATATATGTACCGTCGTTGAACTATCGTGATTGATACCTGCTTATATTGGATATTATTTTATCGCACGCCTATCAAATGTGGTATATTAACTTATATTATACCGCAATCCTATCTTGGGTGAGTATTAATTTATATATGCCCGCACCTTCGTGTTGGGATATTTAATATACATCATCTTGATATTGAATTATATTACCGCACTCTATGCATGTGGGTATATTATATTACTGCACTCTATCGTGTGGGCATATTAATTATTATTTTTTTACGCGCACTCTATCGGTGGGATATTAATTTATATGACCGCACTCACTCAGTGTGGTAATTAATTTAATTTACCGCACTCTCTAATCGATGTGATTATTAATTTAGTATTACTCGCCTCATCTGTGGGATATTAATTTATATACCATCTATCAGTGGGATAGTTAATTTATATTACCACTCTTCATGATCACTCATCGCAATCATCTGTGGGTACTTTATTAAAACTATGAATTTTATATTACCGCACTCTACATGTGGGATATTAATTTGATATTACCGCACTCTATCATGTGGGATATAATTATATTTACCGCACTCTACATGTGGGAGATTAACGTATTATTACCGACCTCTATCAGGGGTGGGATATTAATTTTATTACCGCACTCTCTATGTGGGATATTATTATATTACGCACTCTATCATGTTGGGATATTAATTGATATTACCGCCACTCTATCATGTGGGATATTAATTATATTACGCACCTATCATGTGGGATATTAATTTATATTACCGCACTCTATCATGTGGGATATTAATTTATATTACCGCACTCTATTATGTGGGATATTAATTTATATTACCGCACTCTATCATGTGGGATATGGGGTGTTGGAATGTTATATTCCTTATTCCCTTGGGTGAATCTTGAAGATATGTTCCTAGGAATGTGTTTTGTTATGTTGTGTATCATTAAACAACAGTTTTGTACTTGGCACATTTGCTTTCCAGTTCCAGCTGTAAACACTATTCAAACCTGCTGTCACTTTACTGTGGGAACGTTGTCAGTAAAGAATTCTGACCTTCACTCACCCACCACACCTGTTGCTTTTTCCCACACTTACTGTAATCATTGGAAAGTCTGTAAGGGACCCTGACGTTGGCCTCATCAGACCTGGTCCATCGACAGCTGGTACATGTAGTGGCACTGCGCCCCGGCCCCATCACAATATCTCCTTGCCAGAGTTTCTTTGTACATCCTACAGAGAGAGAAAATCCCAGCAGGAGGCAGTGTGGGTTGTTACATTATGTTAAAGGGACACTAAGCTTTAAATTATTTAATGTACCTTGCATCTTTAAGTATTATTTACAGGGAGGGGAGGTTGCTTATTCCTACCTCCCCGTGAATAATAACATGCTCGGGTTAAAGAGATAAACTTACCTGCCAGTGCTCCTATCGCAGCTTCTCACCACCAGATGGCGAGCTGTCATGACTGAACTCCTATCTTTTGTGCATGATGATAAAGATAGGAGCACGATCAGTACAATACACTTATCAGCTAACGAGAAGAAGTGGAGAGCCGGAAGTGAGTTTAACTCCGGATCCCGGGCGTTCTATTATTCACAGGGAGCTGGAAATAAGTGATCTCCCCTCCCTGTAAATAATAGATAAAGATGCAAGGTACATTACATTATCATTATAGTGTCCCTGTTAATGATAGTAAATTCCCAATTTCATATACATGAAAAGATCCCACATAGTGCACACCATCTCTTTATTATAAATATTGCAGATACTTTGTATATAAAAATAGTGAGAGGCAAGTAAAAATTGAGAACACCTGTTGTGACCTCTAGGGGCAGCAAGTGTTCCAGGTACCCAGGGGGAGGGGTAACTTTACCTTGATTGGTGTTAAGTATTCGTGCAAATACATCCTCCTCAAGAACTTGTTCATTAAAAACAGACTGTACACCATCTACTAGAAATAATATATAATTTGCATGAGACATGAAAATCCTGTAAATTATACCCTTATAAATGGTGCTTTTACATAGTTTTAATAAGTGCTTAGCTATGTCATCAGCTATGTAATGCTCTGTACATACGTACCATCAGTAATGTAATTACCTTCAGTAATGTAATGTAACGTTCTGTACGTACCGTCAGTAATGTAATGTAGCGTTCTGTACGTACCGTCAGTAATGTAATGTAACGTTCTGTACGTACCGTCAGTAATGTAATGTAACGTTCTGTACGTACCGTCAGTAATCATGTAGCTTCTGTACTGACCGTCATTGAATGTAATGTAACGTTTCTGTACGTACAGTCGTAATGTTATGTTAAAACGGTCTGTACGTACCGTCAGTAATGTATGTAAAACGTTCTGTACTACCGTCCTAATGTAATGTACGTTCTGTATTACCGTCCGTAATTAAATGTACGTTCTGGACGTACCGTCAGTAATGTAATGTAACGCTCTGTACGAACGTCGTAATGTAATTAACGCTCTGTACGTCACGTCAGTAATGTATTTAACGTTCTGGTACGTCCGGTCGTAATGTAATTAACGCTCGGTACTTCCGTCAGTAATGTAAAATGTACCGTTCTGTACGTACCCGTCAGTAATGTAATGTAACTTGTCTGTACGTACCGCATAAGTAATGTCACGCTCTGTAACGTACCCGTCAAGTAATTCTGTAACTGTTCTGTACGTACCGTCAGGAATGTAAATGTAACGTTCTGTAACGTAACCTTCAGAACTTAATGTACCTCTTATACGTAACCAAGTAATGTAATGTAACGCTCGTACGATACCGGCATAATGTACTGTAACGCTCTGTACGTACCGTCCGTAATGTAATGTAACGTTCTCTACATACGTTACGGCAGTACTGTAATGTATGCTCTGTACTACTGTACCGGCAGTATGTATGTAAAACTTTCTGTACGTCCCGTCAGTAAGGTATGTAAGCTCTGTAACTACGTACCGTCCGTATTTAACATTCTGACTACCGCCCTAATGTACATATGTAATGTATGTTCTGTACGTACCGTCATAATGTACTGTAGCGTTCTGTACGTCCCGTCAGTAATGATGTAGCGTTCTGTACTTACAGTTCGTAATGTAATGTAAACTTTCCCTTTCTTACGGACCGTCAGATATGTAATGTAACGTTCTTACGTACGAGTCAGTAAGGTAACGTAATGTTCTGTACGTACTAGTCGTAATGTAATGTAACGCTTCTGCTATCTTCACCGTCATAAATGTATGTAACGTTCCTGTACGTACCTCAAATGTAATTTAAACGTTCTTAACTCTGTCAGTAATGCTCATGTCACGTTCTGTTACTTACCGTCATAATGTACTTTCCCGTTCTTTCTGTACGTACCGTCATCATGTAATGTCACGTTCTAGTACTTACCCGTCCAGTAATGTAATGTACCGCGCTGTACATCGTACCGCAGTATGTAATGTAACGTTCTGTACGTACCATCAGGATGTAATGTAACGGTCTGTACTACCTCAGTAATGTAATGTAACGTTTCTGTACGTACTGTCAGATAAGTACTGTAACGCTCTGTACGTACCGTCGTAATTAATGTACCGCTCTGTAGTACCGTCAGTAATGTAAACGCTCTGTAACGGACCGTCAGTAATTTAATGTACGCTTCTTTGTACCGGTCATAATGTAAGGTACTTCTGTACGTAACGTCAGTAATGTAATGTACGTTCTTTACCGTACCGCATACTGTATGTAACGCTCTTACGTACCGTCCTAATGTATGTGCGTTCTGTAACGTACCGTCAGTAATGTCTGTACGTTCTGTACGTACCGTCTAATTAAATTAAACGTTCTGGTACGTACCGTCAGTATGTACATGTAACCGTCTGTACGTCCCTCAGTAAGTAATGTAACTGTCTGTCGTACCGTCAGGTATGTAATTAGCGTTCTGTACTTACCGTCCGTAATGTCTGTAACTTTCTGTCGTACCATCAGTACTGTTATGTAAACGTTTCTGTACGTACCGTCCGTACTAATGTAACTTCTGTACGTACCGTAAGTAATGTAGCTGTCACGTTCTGTTCCTTTAACCGTCATTATGTACTGTAAACGTTCTGTCTGTACGTACCGTCAGTATGTATGTACGAGCTCTGTACTAACCGTCAGTAATGTAATGTACCGCTCTGGTACGTACCGTCAGTAATGTATTAACTTTCTTTACGTACCGTCATAGTAATTACCGCTCTGTACGTACCGTCAGTAATGTAACTGGTAACTTCTGTACTACCGTCAGTAATGTAATGTACGTTCTGTAACGTCCGTCAGTAATGTCAAGTAACGCTCTGTACTACCGTCATAATGTAATGTCACTTCGTACGTAACCAGTCAGTATGTAATGTACGTTCTGTACGTACCTCATAAATTAATGTAATCGCTCTATACGTACCATCCGTATGTCTATGTACGCGTCTTTACTTACCGTCATTAATTTAATGTACGCTCTGTACGTCCCGTCAGTAATGTATGTAACGTTCGTAACTCGTACAGTCAGTAATGTCATGTAATTGCTCTGTACCTAACGTACCGTCAGTAATCTGTTCACGTTCTTTTACGTAACCGTCCTAATTAATGTCATGCTCTGTACATACGTACCGTCAGTAATGTAACATTACTGTCGTAACCGGCCATAAGGTAGCATAATGTAATGTCTGTACGTCGTCAGTAAGTAATGTAGCGTTCCTAGTACGTACCGTCAGTAATGTAATGAGCGTTCTTGACGGACCTCAGTAATGTAATGTAACGTTTCTGTAACGTACCGTCTAATTAATGTAACGTTCTGTACTACAGTCAGTTCATGTAATGTTCTGTACGTACTGGCAGTAATTTAATGTAACGTTCTGTCTTACCGTCATTAATGTAATGTAACGTTCTGTACGTACCGTCAATAATGTAATTTAACGTTCTGTACGTACTGTCATCAATGTAATGTAACGTTCTGTACTTGCCGTCAGTGTAATGATGATACGTTCTGTACGTACCGTCAGTAATGTAATGTAACGTTTTCTGATACTTAACGTCACGTAATGTAATGTAACGCTCTGTACGTACCGTCGTCAATGTAATGTACGTTTGTACGTACCATCAGTAATGTAATGAACGTTCTGTCTTACCGTCAGTAAGGTAATGTAACGTTCTGTCCCTACCGTCAGTAATGTAAGATGTAACGCTCTGTCACGTACCGTCAGTAAGTAATGTAACGCTCCTGTACGTAACCGTCAGTATGTAACTCTCTGTACGTCACCGTCATTAATGTTATGTACCGCTCTTTACGTGCCGTAGTAATGTAATGTAACGTTGTACGGACCGTCCGTATGTAATGTAACGCTCTGTACTTACCGTCAGTAATGTAATGTACCGCTCGGTACGTCCGTCAGTAATGTAACGTTCTATACGTATACCGTCAGTATGTAATGTAACGCTCTGTACGTACCGTCAGTAAGGTAGTACGTTCTGTACTTACCTCAGTAATGTAATGTACGTTCTTACGACCGTCATGTAATGTATGTAACGGTTTCTGGTACGTACCGTACAGTACTGTAATGTCACGTTCTGTACGTACCGTCATTAATGTATGTAACTTTCTGTCCGTACCGTCAGTAATTTTCTGTAACTTCCTGTCCGTACCGTCGGAATGTATGTACGCTCTGTACGTTACCGCATTACTGTAATGTAACGCTCTGTAACGACCGTCAGTAATGTAAAATGTACGTTCGTACTTACCGCAGTATTTCACGTTCTGTACGTCCCCGTCAGTAATGTAATGTACTCTGTAGTACCGTAGTAATGTATGTACGTTCTGTTGTACGTACCGTCATTAATGTAATGTAACGTTCTGTACGTACCGTCAGTATGTTATGTAACGTTCTGTACGTAACCGTCAGTAAAGGTAACTGTAACGCTCGGTAACGTACCCCGTCAGTTGTAATTACCGCTCTGTCCTTACCGTCAGTAATGTAATGTAACGCTCTATAATACGTCCCGTCATTAATGTTAATGGTAACGTTCTAGTACTACCGTCATATGTACGTTCTGTACGTACCTTCAGTAATGTAATGTACTGTTCTGTCTACCGTCGTAATGTATGTAACGCTCTGTACGTACCGTCAGTAATGTAATGTAAACGCTCTGTACGTACCGTCAGTAAATGTAATGTAACGCGCTGTACTACCCGGTCAGTAATTATGTAACAACCCGCTCTGTACGTACCGTCATCAAACTGTAATGTAACGTTCTGTAACGACCGTCAGTAAGTAATGTAACGCCTCGTACGTACCGTAGTCAATGTATGTAACGTTCTGTACGTACCGTCAGTAATGTTATGGTAACGTTCTGTACGACCGTAGTAATGTAGTAACGCTCTGTCCGTACCGTCGTAATGTAAGGGGTAACTTTCGGTACGTACCGTCAGTAATGTAAATGTAAGTTCTGTACGTACCGTCGTAATTAATGAACGTTCTGTACGTACCGTCGTAATGTAATGTCCGTTCTGGACGTACCGTCAGTTAATGTAATGTAACGGGCGTACGTACTCGTCATTAATGTTTTTTAAAAAAAAAAAAAAAAACAAATGTAACGTTCTGTACGTACCGTCAGTACTGTTATGTAACGTTCTTAACTCCCGTCAGTACTGTAATGTACACGCTCTGTAACTCCGTCAGTAATGTAATGTAACGCTCTGTACGTACTCGTCAGTAATGTAATGTACGTATCTGTACTTCCCGTCAGTACTGTAATGTAACGTTCTGTCCGTACTCTCCTTAAGTCATGTAACGTTTTCTGTACGTCCGGCATAATGTCATGGTAACGTTGCTGTACGTACCGTCATATGGTTATGTAACTTCTGTACGTAACGTCAGTTAATGTAAGGTACGCTCTGTACACTTACAACCGTCAGTAATGTAATGTAACGCTCTGTACGTACCGTCAGTAATGTAATGTAACGTTCTGTACGTACCGTCAGTAATGTTTCTCTGTGACAGCTAAAAAGAAAGGAAACGTTATGCAGTATAAAAATAATAACAGAACATTTAATACAATGGATAA
Source organism: Hymenochirus boettgeri (assembly GCA_019447015.1). Classification (NCBI taxonomy): domain Eukaryota; kingdom Metazoa; phylum Chordata; class Amphibia; order Anura; family Pipidae; genus Hymenochirus; species Hymenochirus boettgeri. The sequence continues at coordinate 132,844 of JAACNH010000340.1, forward strand.
CTATAACAAAATGTAGTGTGGGGGTAGGAAATGGTGCTGAATTAAATATCAGTCAATTGTGATGAAATATCAGAGGTGAATTTTGGCTGCAACGGACCAATGATTGACTTTTGGTTTAGTGCTGTAAATTTAGTCTGAATGTGTCGTCTTCAATGGACGATCGGTTGTGGCAAAATTCAGTCAGCCATCCTTTTGGGTTCTACTGATATTTCAAGCCAGTTGAACTGGTCGAAAAATCGACTTACTGTATATGACCCAGCATAATATTGTCTAATAATGAAAGTGAAATATCTACTAACTAATGGGACAGTCATATTATATTATTATTATAGATATGTTATATTTATATCAGAACGTATATACGTACCGTCAGTAATGTAATGTAACGTTCTGTACGTACCGTCAGTAATGTTATGTAACGTTCTGTACGTACCGTCAGTAATGTAATGTAACGCTCTGTACGTACCGTCAGTAATGTAATGCCAACCAGAACTACAGTATATGTATTAATACCAGTAATTCTCAATATCTTTTAGTTTTAGAAACTTATTAGAGATGTGTGTAAGAGATGAGTGTTAGAGATGTGTATTAGAGATGAGTGTAAGTGTGTGTGTTAGAGATGAGTGTTAGAGATGTGTGTTAGAGATGAGTGTAAGTGTGTGTGTTTGAGATGTGTGTAAGAGTGTGTGTTAGAGATGAGTGTTAGAGATGTGTGTTAGAGATGAGTGTAAGTGTGTGTGTTAGAGATGAGTGTTAGAGATGAGTGTTAGAGATGTGTGTAAGTGTGTGTGTTAGATATGAGTGTTAGAGAGTGTCAGAGATGTGTGTCAGAGATGTGTGTCAGAGATGTGTGTCAGAGATGTGTAGATGTGTGTCAGAGATGTGTGTCAGAGATGTGTGTCAGAGATGTGTTAGAGATGTGTGTTAGAGATGAGTGTTAGAGATGAGTGTGTATCCCTGTACCAACCAGAACTACAGTATATGTAGTCTTTAACCATTTAATGATACACTGGTCTTTAACCATTTAATGATAAACCGGTCTTTAACCATTTAATGATACACTGGTCTTTAACCATTTAAAGATACACTGGTCTTTAACCATTTAATGATACACTGGTCTTTAACCATTTAATGATACACTGGTCTTTAACCATTTAATGATACACCGGTCTTTAACCATTTAATGATAAACTGGTCTTTAACCATTTAATGATACACTGGTCTTTAACCATTAATATACACCGGTCTTTAAACCATTTTAATGATACACCGGTCTTTTAAACCATTTAATGTACACCGGTCCTTTACAAACCATTTAATGATACACCGTCTTTAACCATTTAATGATACACCGGTCTTTAACCACTTAATGATACACCGGTCTTTAAACCATTTAATGATACAACCGGTCTTAAAACCATTTAATATACACTGGTCTTTAACCATTTATGATAAACCGGTCTTTAACCATTTAATGATACACTGGTCTTTAACCATTTAAAGATACACTGGTCTTTACACCATTTAATGATACACTGGTCTTTAACCATTTAATGATACACTGGTCTTTAACCATTTAAGATACACCGGTCTTTAAACCATTTAATGATAACTGGTCTTTAACCATTTAATGATACACTGGTCTTTTAACCATTTTAATATACCTGGTCTTTAAACCATTTATGATCACACTGTCTTTAACCATTAATGATACAAACAACAAACCGGTCTTTAACCATTTAATGATACACTGGTCTTTAACCATTTAATGATACACTGGTCTTTAACCATTTAATGATACACTGGTCTACTAAAGTTAAAAAAACATTTGATGACATCTGGTTGCACAATAAAAATATTGCACCACATATTACTGTATATAAGACTAAATGTATCTACAGTATATTAATGGTAACATAGTAATCAAAGTAAAACAAAGACATACCTCCATCTAGTCCAACTTTTACACCCTCCTTTTTAATCCTACCTAACATTTGAACCAGAAAAAAGCAAAAAAGAAAACACCAGCTAAAAAGGGGGTTGGGGGGGAATTCCTTCCTGGCTCCAAATGACAGTTGAAAATTATCACTGGATCTACCAGAGCTATAGTATATGTAATAATACCAGTAATTCTCAATATTATATAGCATCCCTGTACCAACCAGAACTACAGTATATGTATTAATACCAGTAATTCTCAATATTATATAGTATCCCCGTACCAACGAGAACTACAGTATATGTATTAATACCAGTAATTCTCAATATTATATAGTATCTCTGTATCAACCAGAACTACAGTATATGTAATAATACCAGTAATTCTCAATATTATATAGTATCCCTGTACCAACCTGAACTACAATATATGTATTAATACCAGTAATTCTCAATATTATATAGTATCCCCGTACCAACCAGAACTACTATATATGTATTAATACCAGAAATTCTCAATATTATATAGTATCCCTGTACCAACCAGAACTACAGTATATGTATTAATACCAGTAATTCTCAATATTATATAGTATCCCTGTATCAACCAGAACTACAGTATATGTAATAATACCAGTAATTCTCAATATTATATAGTATCCCTGTACCAACCTGAACTACAGTATATGTATTAATACCAGAAATTCTCAATATTATATAGTATCCTCGTACCAACCAGAACTACAGTATATGTATTAATACCAGTAATTCTCAATATTATATAGTATCCCTGTACCAACCAGAACTACATTATATGTATTAATAACACGGTCTTTAACCATTTAATGATACACCGGTCTTTAACCACATTTAATGATACACTGGTCTTTAACCATTTAATGATAAACCGGTCTTTAACCATTTAATGATACACTGGTCTTTAACCATTTAACCGATACACTGGTCTTTAACCATTAATGATACACTGGTCTTAACCATTAATGATACAATGGTTTTAACCATTTAATGATTACACGGTCTTTAACCATTTAATGATAAACTGGTCTTAACCATTTAATGATACACTGGTCTTAACCATTTAATGATACACTGGTCTGTTAACATTTCATGATCACTGGTCTTTAACCATTTAATGATACACCGGTCTTTAACCATTTAATGATACACCGGTCTTTAACCATTTAATGATACACCGGTCTTTAAACCATTTAATGATACACCGGTCTTTAACCATTTAATGATAAACTGGTCTACTAAAGTTAAAAAACAATTGATGACATCTGGTTGCACAGTCAAATATTGCACTATATATATATATTACTGTTATAAGACTAAATATCTCTACAGTATATTAATGGTAACATAGTAATCAAAGTAAAACAAACACATACCACCATCTAGTCCAACTTTTAACCCTCATTTTAACCCTACCTAACATTTGAACCAGAAAAAGGCAAAAAAGAAAACACCAGCTAAAAGGGGGTTGGGGGGGAATTCCTTCCTGGCTCCAAATGACAGTTGAAAATTATCACTGATCTACCAGAGCTATAGATATGTAATAATACCAGTAATTCTCATATTATATAGCATCCCTGTACCAACCAGAACTACAGTATATGTATTAATACCAGTAATTCTCAATATTATATAGTATCCCCGTACCAACGAGAACTACAGTATAGTATTAATACCAGTAATTCTCAATATTATATAGTATCTCTGTATCAACCAGAACTACAGTATATGTAATAATACCAGTAATTCTCAATATTATATAGTATCCCTGTACCAACCTGAACTACTTATAGTTAATACCAGTAATTCTCAATATTATATAGTATCCCGTACCAACCAGAACTACTATATATGTATTAATACCAGAAATTCTCAATATTATATAGTATCCCTGTACCAACCAGAACTACAGTATATGTATTAATACCAGTAATTCTCAATATTATATGTATCCCTGTATCAACAAACTACAGTATATGTATAATACCAGTAATTCTCAATATTATATAGTATCCCTGTACCAACCTGAACTACAGTATATGTATTAATACCAGAAATTCTCAATATTATATAGTATCCTCGTACCAACCAGAACTACAGTATATGTATTAATACCAGTAATTCTCAATATTATATAGTATCCCTGTACCAACCAGAACTACAGTATATTATTAATACCAGTAATTCTCAATATTATATGTATCTCTGTATCAACCAGAACTACAGTATATGTAATAATACCAGTAATTCTCAATATATATAGTATCCCTGTACCAACCTGAACTACAGTATATGTATTAATACCAGTAATTCTCAATATTATATAGTATCCCCGTACCAACCAGAACTACCTATATAGTATAATACCAGAAATTCTCAATATTATATAGTATCCCGCTGCGTCGAGACTCACTATACACCTTGTACCACTGTTGCGATGTTGAGATATTGAGAAATAAGCATCTGGTGTTAATTGATGTGTTTTCCCAGGTATGAAGCAGGTTTGGTCGGGGTGCACAAGTTAGTTATTACATGGTTGAGATGGAGGGACTGTATTTTGGTTAATATTTTGATGTCAACTTGCAGAGAGATGAGCCTATAAGCTTCTGTTTGTGTGGGGTCCTTTCCTGGTTTGGGGATAAGAGTAATTATGGCTTCAGACATGGATGTGGGTAGGGTGTGTGTGGAGAACATTTCATTGTAAAGCTTCAGAGCTTGGTTGTTCCATTGTTTATCTTTGTTGTTGGGATAATTTTGGGAATTCAATTTGAGTGAGATATTGTTCGGTACTTAGGGTAGTGTGCTGTTGTGCACACTTGTGCACACTTGATAAAGGGTGTTTGGACCCGAAACATGTTGTGTTTAAATTGCTATTAAAGCACCTTTGCAACTTGCAGAATCTGGTCCGGTCTCTACCTACTTTTTGATACATTGGTAGTGTGCTGTTGTGTAGAGGAGTAAAGATGTTTATAGTAGTGAGCCAGGTATTCTGATACCTCTTGAGGGTCTTTGATCGCTGTGCTATCGGGGGGTAATAGTGTAATTATTGTGGGTATCGGTGCTCTTGATGTGCCATATAAGCTAACGGTTTACCACATTTTCCCCCTTGGTCGTAGAATGCATGAGATTGAAATTGGAGTTTTTTGTAAGCTCGTGCAATCAGAATCTGATCCGCAACTCTAGTTTGTAATTTGAGTGCCTGTGCTTTTTCTTGGGTGGGGTCTGCTTGGAAGTCGATAAGTCTATTTAGGTCTCGTAGAGCGGTTATTTTTATTCATTGTAGTCTTTAGCTTTATACGTGCGTGAAGTTTGAAGGCCTCCCAGACCTGAATGGGGTTTGCAGAGTGTTCATTGTCCTGAAAAAATTTGTCCCATTCCCCCTCTAGTTCATCGTCTTCTGGTAATAAAGATAACCACAAGGGGTTTAGTTTCCAGTGTAAATCTGGGGGGCGTTTTGTCCAGTTTAGAGATATCCAGCAGGGGTGAATGATCTGAAAGGAGTCTCGGGGAGTATGCTGATTCCACTAGGGCAGGTAGGAGGGAGTTGCTAATAACAATTATGTCTGTTCTTGACATGGTATTGTATGTGCTTGAGAAGCATGAGTAGGTTTGGGAATTTGGGTTGAGGAGCCGTCAGGCCCAGAGAAGTAATAATCCTGCCAAATCTTGTGATTGGGGAAACGGGGGGTGGGTGCATTCTATCTTGAGGTTAATTGAGGTTGGCGACCTGTTTAAAATGAAATAAATACATGACACGGTACAGTACAGCCCACATTTGTACCAGACATCCGTTTTTGACAGTAATAATCGGTTTGTGATGTTTAATAAAAGAAAAAAAACTATTTACATTAACATAACTTTTTCTAAATAATGAAAAACGATTTTTGGAAATGTTTGTTACTTATTCGTGAAGGCACAAGGGGTTTCATGTGAAAAAGGAAGAGTGATAGTGGAGGTAGGAGCTCCAGGGGGGTGGGGGGCTGGATATAATACTTGGGCCCCATTAAACTTATTCCCGCTGGGAATGATATATTTTCCCCTGTACCCCCCACCCATTGGAAAGTACCCAGAGCGAGGACCCAAACCGCTAAGTCCTCACCCCTGGGTTAAGCTTCTAACTTCTGCACTTACCTCTTAAACTTACTTTAGCCCTGATTTGTTCCAACGCCGTGTCAACAGAATGTAGGAGCTCCTGCAGATCGCAAATCAGGTTTTCTATAGAGTCTATCTCCTTATCCAGGGTCTTGAGAACTTTTTTGTGCTTAAATGCACTGAACGTTTTCAGATCCCTGCATATCTGCAAAAGTCTGCACTCATACAAAACACGTCGTCTGTACTTTCCGCTCTCCTGAATTTGGACGACTAAATAGTCATGTAGACCCTCCAGGTAGACTGGCGACTGCAGATCCATAAAGCCCTCCATTGGATGTTCATAGCTAATGTCTTCTACAATGTCGACACTTGTGTACTACAGAAAGATAAAATAAAGGGATTATTTTTATTTCCTACCTTAAAGAACCCAGACATATCTCCTTCATTTGCTTGATTTACAGCTATGCTGGTCTGGCCCCCTGCTTGCCGTTTCATGCAAGCAGAGGGCAGTGTGTGAACGCCGTGGGAAAGAGGCCGTGTAAGTACAGATCAGGAGAGTTTTTTTACAAGCTAATAGAGCGGTTGGGGGTGGGAGGGGGAGCCCTACACTACAGCAAATTTTGTTGTTAAAAGTGGTGGACATGCCCTTTAAAGTGGAAATAAAATTTACCTTAATCTCTCCGTCTATTCTGGGAGGTTTCTGGGGATTTTCTTGCCCGGGATTCGCTTCCTGAAATGGAAATAATGTGGACAATGGGGATTATAAAAAGATTATTGGAGATTATTATTAAAGGAGGACAATGGGGATTATAAAAAGATTATTGGAGATTATTATTAAAGGACAACAATAGTGGTCCGGCCCCCCCTCCTTTTGGAGACAATAGGGATTAGAAGATTATATTAATGTGGGAGATTTCCACAAAACGGTCTAGAAATGGAAATTAAACTTACATTATTCTCCAAGGCAAATCTCACACGCCTTTTTCTGCGGATCGTATCACGGCCTAGTTTGCACATTGGATCCTTCTCTTCTGGTTGGGATCCACCAGTAGGGGTTGAGTAGATTTCTTCAGTTTCTTCTTCTGCAGTAACAATGTATTTTCATTAGAATTAAATTGAAGACCATATTGTACTTTTTGCTGTGTGTAGTATAATAAGAGAGACTGCACTATACCTGTTTTAGCCCTGATTTGTTCCAACGCCGTGTCACGTCTTAAGGGATGTCCTCGTGTCCTTTGACATGTTCTATTGGTGAACATGCCCCAGATAGTGTATGTATGGCCCGTTAATGTATTATACACAGTAATCATATCCCCATGCGAGCGCTTTTTCTCCAACGTACATAATTGTAACTTTTCCAGTCTCTCTCATATTCAAGTCCCCCAATCCCCTTATTAATTTAGTTGCCCTTCTCTGAACCCTTTCCATTCAAAGATGTCCTTTTTGTACACAGGATTCCAAAATTGCACTGCATATTCCAAATGAGGCCTTACCAATGCTTTGTAAAGAGGGAGAATTACATTTTCCTCCCTTGAATCCATACCTCTCTTTATACAAGACAATACCATACTGGGCTTGGCTGTTGCCGCCTGGCACTGCTTGCTACCTTTAAGTTGTTATCCACCAAAAACTCTAAGATCCTTTTCTAACAGGGATTCACTTAACACAGAGCCATTTATAGTATAAGTAGCACAAGGATTTTTAAGTCAAAAGCATCACCTTACATTTATCAACATTGAATTTCATCTGCCACTTAGCAGCCCAATGTGATAATCTATCTAGATCCCCTTGCAACGATTGCACATCCTCTGAAGTTTTTAATGGTCGACAAGTTTGTGTCGTCAGCAAACACAGAAACTTGCTGACAATACCCACTTCCAAATCATAATAAATAGATTAAATAGAAGCGGCCCCAACACAGAACCCTGTGGCACCCCACTTAGCACTTATAATAATAATGATGAAGCCCCATAAACAACTACTCTCTGCATCCTATTCATTAACCAATTTTCTATCCATGTACAAATGTGACTCCCCAGACCAACAGACCTTAACTTATTCATTAGTCGCTATGGGGGACTGTATCAAAAAGCCTTTGCAAAATCCAAGATAAACTACATCTACTGCTATGCCAGAGTCTAAATTCTACTTACTTCCTCATAAAAGCCAAGCAAGTTAGTTTGACATGATCTATTCCCCGTAAATCCATGCTGGTTACTACGTATAATGTCAGTCCTTGAAACATACTCTAGAACATGTTCCCTTATTAAACTTTCCAGGATCTTCCCCACCACTGAAGTTAAACTTACAGGCCTGTAATTACCCGGCTGTGAACGACTACCCTTTTTGAATATAGGAATAACATCAGCCTTTTTCCAATCCAGAGGCACACCACCGGACATGAGGGAATCAGCAAAAATAAGAAACAATGGCCTGGATAAAACTGAACTTAGCTCCTTAAGTACCTGAGGATGTATTTTATCCGGTCAAGGAGATTTATTAATATTAACCTTCTTTAGTTCTTTCTGTACCATATCCTGGTTAACCAAAGTGCACTTGAATCTTTTATACCATTATTTCTACTATACTCTATGATATCTGTACAGAGTTAGTATTGATATGATCAGCTTGGATATTAATGATAAATGTATTCTTATCGACTGGAAGATCTATCAAATGCTCAAGGTGGTAAATAATGGTGAACAAGATAAAAACAATGGGTACATTACACTTTACCCTTCTTCGTCTTTCTTCCTCCTCTCTCAAAATTCCCCAATTCAAGTATGTTTGGTTAAAAGAGCGGAAGAGGAAGGAGTAAAAATCCAGGGGTATTAATAAAAGTACAGCAATTGTAAACATCAGGAGAAAAAACAAGCACTCAGAGAAATTAAAACAAATAGGAGATGATCTAGAAATAAGGTCTGCAGATAAGGGGGGCAATGTTGATTGCAAACTAAATCCTCCTAATAAAAAGGGAGGCTTTGAGACAGCTTACAAGACATCGAACAATTGGAAGGAATAGGATAGAAATCCGGTACAATCCATTGGTCTCAATTAAAGGGGAGATTGGACGATGCTAAAAGCGAAATAATTAATGAGAAAGAGTTATCTTATTCTCAATGAAATGCCGCTTCCAACTTCTACAATATCCCCAAATACATAAAAAACAGTAAACACCCCCAGACGTCCATTATATCGGGAATAAAGGGCCAACAGGAGGGACAGTCGATATAAGACCTAACAAAAAAAAGACATTTTTACAAAGTCTCCCCTCATATGTGCAGGACCTAGGGACGTATTGAGAAAAATAGAAGATTTATGTCTTCCCGGGTAATGGAATCATAAACTATGGATTATAGAGGGGTTATTACTCCTCGATACCCCATGACATTGGTAGATGCTGTAAATAACTATTAAGCACCACAAGATATGATATATAGAGAATAATACTTTGGCCTAAAATTCCTAGGAAGTGGGCTATTTACATAATAAGTGTTTCACTTTTGATGGGAACTTCTACAGGGCAGGTTAAGGGACACTGCAATGGGGGCTACCTGTGCCCTATGTATGCCTGTTTCACCTGGGTAGGTGGCGGAAGCATCCAAGACAGGGACACCCTACACCGATGGAGTTAATGAACAACGTTGTTGGTGGATTAGGTCGTGGATGAAAACCTACTGATTATGGCAAGGTGAAGCCTTGTTTGGAAAAAACTAGTTCAAGAACCTTAAGTCAGAGGCTACAGTAGAAAAACATATACAGAGAGGTTTTGTAAAAAGCAAAAAAAAAACAACAGAGCGACCTTTTATTAAATGGATTTTGTAAAAAACCCAAAGAAGGAATAAGAAAGATCAGAGCCTTATCACAAAGTTTAATACTGAATGGGGCATCTAAGAATATATTTAAAAAAATTGCTGATTCCTATAGGATATGATCGATTTATTAAACCGAGAGAAAGTGGGAATTGGCCAAGATAACTGCCGAAGGGCCAACTCACTTAGAAGGATAGCTTACCCACATCAGTCTCTGCAAAGAATTAACGAACAAGGACATCCAAGAGTGGGATTGGGAAGAGTCCCAAAGGTTAGAAGGCAATAGCAGATGTGGGAAATGCTCAGTTTGCAAGTATTTGATGACAAAACAAGATTTGGAGCATCCGGATGGAACAAAATCATAAAAATCAAAGGTCTAATTACTTGCCAATCTAGTCAGGTGATATATATGATTGAATGTACTTGAAAAAAAAAGTATATAGGCAAAACGGCAAATAATATACAGTAAGAATATCAAGAACATATTCGAGCCATAAAAAACAAAAAACCATTACGTAGCCCTCACGTGTTGCAAAGCGTGTCATCGGACTATCATGGCTCTTCCGTACAGTATAGGTTCTGTGGGAGAAAAGCTAGATCTGGGCATAAGAGGGGAGATGTGATAAAAACCTCTAATGAGAGAATAAGGTGGGTTTACAAATATGCGACTGTAGTACATATTTGGAACTAAATGAAGAGCTACAGTTAACAGCTTTTTAACTAATAACAATCTGTCTTATATATAGTTCTGTATATGTTCTTCATTTAAGTGAATTTGCCTAATTGTAAAATATAAGAGATGATCCTCATTGATCTCTAGAGTGACATAAGTATCTGTCTAGATGTGCCCAACCATTTGAAACTCAAGGCAATTATGGCGGGCCCCTGAACACCTTTGAGGGCCACACAAAAATTTAAGGCTGAGGCTCACATTGTCACTTATTACAAATATGACTTTCAACAAAGTGCAAAAAAAAAGTGTGGCCTTGAAACATTTGGACCTTGTCCTCCATAATTCCCTTATCGCCAGTGAAGGAGTCTAATAGGGATAGACAGACCCAACCACTGACTGCAATAGTAAAAGGGTGAGAAAGAAATAAAAAATAGTGGTGCAGCCCTAATAAAGTGAATATCAACAAAAATGAGATTATGTAAAACTAAAGCCAATCCTAAAACTGCCAATCAGATAATATAGGAAGAATAATGAGAATATAAGGCATGTAACATGCCAAATTGGAGTTCAATCATTTCAACGGGCGCGGACATATAGTATTTGCCTAGCCCAGCCTTCTGCTGTTAGCTAAGAATTCCAACTTCTCCAACAAAACTGGGAACTTCCACTGCTTTGTTAAGGCTCCCTCTGCCCCATACTTGTTCCGTAAAGGAGAACAACCTTTTCATCAATCTCCCTGCCGGAGGAAGATCGAAGTCCCAAACAGTAGAATGAACTGCATGTCGTGATGTCTCTCTGTACCCTCTGCGGGGGTACTGATGGATGGGGCGATTGGCATGCTTTACTTTATATGTGGAACGAAAGTGACATATTGAAAAGGTGAACTTTGTACACCTTCCCTTTATTCAAAAACAACCTGGCCACCCATTCTCTAAACCTTATAAGGGACCTACTCCTTGTAACTACCATAAAAGCCACTCTAGTTGGGGTTCAATGCTAGTGATTAAAGACCTTCCATAAGTCATGCAGGTAGGCTCTGCATGGAACAAGTAGCCAATAAAAAAGATGTCATATTGTATGTATACTTGTATTTATAAAGCGCGCCACTTGGGTACGCCAGCGCTTCTACATTATAAAAATACAGAGTATACAAACAGGGGATAAGTGCAAGTGTATATACAGATAGATAAAATTAAATTGAAGGTTAAATAAATTTCATCGATTGGTTAGGAAAGACTATATTAAATTAGTGTATAAATGGGATATAAGTGCAACAAGCCTCACACACGTAGGAATGAGTTCCCTGCCCTGATAGAGCTTACAACTAAGTGGGGGGGCAACATACAAGGACACAGTGGGGGGGAGGGTACACAAGTGCTTAAATGGCTAACAATCTTAGTTGTGCGATGTTCAGAAGTCAGCAGCAAAACCACTCCACTCCTACTTTAGCTTATAAACATTAATAAAAAAACCCACGTTGTCTATTTTCCCTAATTACCACTCTCTCGCCAGCCCTCCTCTATGGACACTCTTCATTCCATTAACGGTCCTCAGGAGATAAAATAGATGATATTCGTACTCTAATTCCTACACCCCAAGACAACTCTCGCCTGCAGTTCTGGAATCTTTCACCCGTCACCCAGTCTGAAGTCTTCGACCTCCTGTTGTCCTCGGCGCTTACAATGAGTCCCCATGCCCTCCTTCTTTATTATTCCTCCTCCTGACCTCTGGGATTTTTCCTTCTGCCTTTAAACATGCGTGTGTCAAACCTTCTTAAAAAACCCTCTCTTACCCTACCTGTCTCCAAGCTACCGCCCCGTCTCCCTTTTACATTTGCATCAAAACTCTCAGAAAGTCTTGTCTCTACACGCATTACTAAATACCTCCACGCTAATAAATCATTGGACCTGTTGCAATCAGGATTCCGACCGGGCCATTCAACTGAAATGGCCCTCTGCAAAGTTTCAAATGACCTACAAGCTGCCTAAGCCAAAGGACAGTTCTCGGCCCTCATTCTCCTTGACCTATGACCTTTGATACTGTGGACCACTCTCTTCTTATGCAGATTCTATCTTCTGGACATCCGCAATCAAGCTGCGGCTGGTTGTCTCTTATCTCTCTAAACAGATCTTCTCTGTCTCTATTGCTAATAAGACTTCCTCTCCTGTTCCGCTTAGTGTGGGGTCCCTCAGGGCTCGGTTTTAGGACCTTGAGTTCTCCCTCTACACTATCTCTCTGGGAGAAATAATCAGTTCTTCAGTTTTAAGTATCACTTACTTGCTGATGATACCCAAATTTACTTGTCCACACCCCCACGCTAACCACCGAAGTTCAATCCAAAATCTCATAATTTCTGCTGTCAATCTCTTCATGGATGGCGCACCCCGCCTTAAACTCAATCATCCAAAACTGAATTAATAATTCCCCCCCCCCAAACTGGGACCTAGTCCTCCCTTCTCCATCTCTATTGACAATATGGTCATTAACCCAGTTGAATCTGCACGCTGCCTTGGAGTTATCTTTGACTCCTCTCTCTTCTTCCATCATTACATTAACAAAGTCGCTAGGACCTTTCGTTTTCTCCTTCGCAATATTGCCAAGATACGCCCTTTTCTCTTTCTCCACTACTAAAATACTCATCCATGCCCTTATAATCTCCGTCTTGACTACTGTTAACATTCTACTACTTGGACTCCCGGCTTCTCATCTCTCTCCTCTCCAGTCTATCTTAACTCCAGCATCTCGATCATCTCGCTCTCCTCCAAAAGAGAACCCCAACTCTGATACTTCATTCCATAGGGTGGCTTCCCATCAAACAAATAATATATATACAATCCCTACTTTTTCTTTTAATCCTTGCTCTACTGCACCTCCCTACTATCTTCTCTCTGGTCCCCTATGTTCCAGGCCATGCCCTCCGTTCCTCGCAAGGAATCTTCTCTACAAACCCCCACTACTACACTCTCACCTCCACCTTAAACAATTCTCTCTTGCTGTTCCCTACCTTTGGAACTCTCTCCCTCTCTCACTTTGCCTGGTGACATCCATTAATACTTTCAAATCTAGACTGTTTCCTACCTTTCTGAACATCAGCACAACTAATGATTGTTAGCCCTTTAAGCACTTTGTACCCATCCCCCCCACTTGTATCTGTATGTTGTCCCCCCACTTAGATTGTAAGCTCTCAGGGCAGGGAACTCATTCCTACTGTGTTGAGGCTTGTTGCACTTATATCCATTTATACATAATTTATATATGCTTTCTTAACCATCGTATGAAATTGTATTTAACATTAATTTTAATTTTATCTATCTGTATAATAACTTGCACTTATCCCCTTGTTTGTATCTCTGTATTTTATAATGTAGAGCGCTGCGTAGCCTTTATACAAGATCTGGTATTGCTTTACATGATCTATGACATATGACTTTACACTACATCAACTAATCTTTAATTTATACATATCGATCTGTATTTTTATAAGTAGAGAACATGGATGTGATATGTGGAGGCTTAAATACAGGGAAGAGAGTGGTATGGAAATGTAAAGGAGTGAGGTATGGGGGGGAGGAAAAAGGGAAGTGTGACAAAGTCACCTTTCAATGATGTCACTTCGTTCCAATCATAAAGTAAAGCATGCATACGCCTCATCCATCAGTACCCCCTGCAGAGGGTACAGAGAGACATCACGACATGCAGTTCATTCTACTGTTTGGACCTTCGAATCTTCCTCCTGCAGGGAGATTGATGAAAAGGTTTGTTCTCCTTTAAGGAGACAAGTAATGGGGCAGAGGGAGCCTTAACACAAGCAGTGGAAGTTCCCAGTTTTGTATGGGAGAAGTTGGAATTCTTTAGCTAAAGCAGAAGGCTGGGCTAGGGCGAAATAATTATATGTCCCGCCGTTGAAATAGATGTGAAACTACTTCATGTTACATGCACTATATATTCTCATTTATTATTCTATATTATCTGATTGGCCAGTTTAGGATTGGCTTTAGTGTTAACATAATCTCATTTTGTTATATTCACTTTATTAGGGGACTGCACCCATATTTTATTTCATTTCTCAGCCCTTTACTATTGCAGTCAGGTGGGTTTGTCTCTATCCCTATTAGGACTCCTCACTGCGATAGGGAATTATGGAAAGGACAAGTTCACAAATGTTAAAGGCAGCACTTTTTTTTGCATTTGTTGAGAGTCATATTGTAATAAGTGACAATTTGAGCCTCTCAGCCTGTAAATTTATTGTGTGGCCCTCAAAGGTGGGTCAGGGGCCGCACATAAGTGCCTTGAGTTCAAATGGGTTGGGCAACTATCTAGACGATACTTTATGTCACTCTAGAGATCAATGAGGATCATTCTCTTATATTTACAATTAGGCAAGAATTCACTTAAATGAAGAACATATAAAGAAACATATATAGAGACAGATGTTATTAGTTATAAAAAGCTGTTAAACTGTAGCTCTTCATTTAGTCCATATGGTACTACAGTGCGCATATTGTAAACCCCCTTATTCTCTCATTAGGAGGTTCTTATTCACATCTCCTCCTCTATGCCCAGATCTAGCTGTTCAATCCCACAGAACCTTATACTGTACGGATTAGAGCCATGATAGTCGATGACACGCTTTGCAACACGACTACGTAATGGATTTTTTTTTTTATGGCTCAATATGTTCTTGAATTCTTACTGATAATTTATTTGCGTTTTGCCTATATACTTTTTTTTGCAAGTACATTCAATCATATATACACCTGACTAGATTGGCAAGTAATTAGACCTTTGATTTTATGAGTTTGTCCATCCGGATGCTCAAATCTGTTTATTGTCATCATATACTTGCAAACTGAGCATTCCCACATCTTCTATTGCCTTCTACCTTTGGGACTCCCATCCACTCTGGATGGTCTTTCGTTTATTCTTGTCAGAGAAATGACTGTGGGTAAGCATATCTCTAAGTGAGTTGGCCCTTCGCGCAGTTAACTTGGCCAATGTCCCACTTTCTCTGTTTAATCGGGATCATATCCTATTAGGAACAGAATTTTTTAAATATATTCCTTAGGATGCCCCATTCAGTATTAAACTTTGTGATAAGTCGATCTTATTCTTATTCACTTCTTTGGGTTTTTCTCCATTTAATAAAAGGTCTCTCTTTGTTTTTTTTTGCTTTTACAAAACTCTCTGTATATGTTTTCTACTGTAGCCTCTGACTTAAGTTCTTGAACTAGTTTTTCCAAAACAGAGGCTTCACCTTGCCATATCAGTAGGTTGTCATCCACGTACCTAATCCACAACAAAACGTTGTCATTAACTCCCATCGATGTGAGGGTGTCCTGTACTGTGGATGCTTCCCACCTACCCAGGTGAAGACAGGCATACATAGGGGCACAGGTAGCCCCCATTGCAGTGCCCTACGCTGCCTGTAGAATTCCCATCAAAAGTGAAACAATTATTATGTAAAAGCACTTCCATAAGTTTAAGGACAAAAGTAGTATCTCTATATATCATAATCCTTGTGTGCTTAATAGTGATTTACAGCATCTAGCCCAATGTCATGGGGTATCGAGGAGTATAACCCCTCTATATCCATAGTGGCTATGATTCCATTACGGGAAGACATAAATCTTCTATTTTTCTCAATACGTCCCTAGTGTCCTGCACATATGATGGGAGACTTTGTAAAAATGGTCTTTTTTTTTTAGGTCTATATATCGACTTGCTCCCTCTGTTGGACCCTTTATTCCCGATATAATGGGACGTCCTGGGGGGTGTTTACTGTTTTTATGTATTTTGGGGATATTGTAGAAAGTTGGAAGCTGAGCATTTTCATTGAGTATAAAATTATACTCTTTCTCATTAATTAAATTTCGCTCTTTAGCATCGTCCATATCCCCTTTAAATTGAGACCAATGGATTGTACCGGATTTCTATCTATTCTCTCATATTGTTCGATGTCTTTAAGCTGTCTCAAAGCCTCCCTTTTATAGGAGGATTTAGTTTGCAATACAACATTGCCCCCCTTATCTGCAGACCTTATTTCTAATCATCTCTATTTTTTAATTCTCTGAGGCTGTTTTCTCCTGATGTTACATTGCTGTACTTTTTATTAATACCCTGGATTTTACTCACTTCCTCTTCCGCCTTTTTAACAAACATATTGACATTGGGGAATTTGAGAGAGGAGGAAAGAAAGACGAAGAAAGGTAAAGTGTAATGTACCCAATTCGTTCTTTATCATGTTCACCATTATTTACCACCTGGCATTTGATAGATCTTCCAAGTCGATAAGAATACATTTATCATTAATATCCAAGCTGATCATATCAATACTAACATCTGTACAGATATCATAGAGTATAGTAGCAATAATGGTATAAAAGATTCAAGTGCACTTTGGTTAACCGAGGATATGGTACAGAAAGAACTAAAGAAGGTTAATATTAATAAATCTCCTGACCGGATAAAATACATCCTCAGTTACTTAGGAGCTAAGTTCAGTTTTATCCAGGCCATTGTTTCTTATTTTTGCTGATTCCCTCATGTCCGGTGGTTGTGCCTCGGATGGAAAAAGGCTGATGTTATTCCTATATTCAAAAAGGGTAGTCGTTCACAGCGGGTAATTACAGGCCTGTAAGTTTAACTTCAGTGGTGGGGAAGATCCTGGAAAGTTTAATAAGGGAACATGTTCTAGAGTATGTTTCAAGGACTGACATTATAAGTAGTAACCAGCATGGATTTACGGGGGAATAGATCATGTCAAACTAACTTGCTTGGCTTTTATGAGGAAGTAAGTAGAAATTTAGACTCTGGCATAGCAGTAGATGTAGTTTACTTGGATTTTGCAAAGGCTTTTGATACAGTCCCCCATAGGCGACTAATGAATAAGTTAAGGTCTGTTGGTCTGGGGAGTCACATTTGTACATGGATAGAAAATTGGTTAATGAATAGGATGCAGAGAGTAGTTGTTTATGGGGCTTCATCATTATTATTATAAGTGCTAAGTGGGGTGCCACAGGGTTCTGTGTTGGGGCCGGTTCTATTTAATCTATTTATTAATGATTTGGAAGTGGGTATTGTCAGCAAGGTTTCTGTGTTTGCTGACGACACAAAACTTTGTCGACCATTAAAAACTTCAGAGGATGTGCAATCGTTGCAAGGGGATCTAGATAGATTATCACATTGGGCTGCTAAGTGGCAGATGAAATTCAATGTTGATAAATGTAAGGTGATGCATTTTGGACTTAAAAATCCTTGTGCTACTTATACTATAAATGGCTCTGTGTTAAGTGAATCCCTGTTAGAAAAGGGATCTTAGAGTTTTGGTGGATAACAAACTTAAGGTAGCAAGCAGTGCCAGGCGCAACAGCCAGAGCCAGTATGGTATTGTCTTGTATAAAGAGAGGTATGGATTCAAGGGAGGAAAATGTAATTCTCCCTCTTTACAAAGCATTGGTAAGGCCTCATTTGGAATATGCAGTGCAATTTTGGAATCCTGTGTACAAAAAGGACATCTTTGAAATGGAAAGGGTTCAGAGAAGGGCAACTAAATTAATAAGGGGATTGGGGGAGCTTGAATATGAAGAGAGACTGGAAAAGTTACAATTATGTACGTTGGAGAAAAAGCGCTCGCATGGGGATATGATTACTGTGTATAAATACATTAACGGGCCATACAATAAACTATCTGGGGCATTGTTCACCAATAGAACATGTCAAAGGACACGAGGACATCCCTTAAGACTTGAAGAAAAAAGGTTTAGGCTTCAAGCTCGGAAAGGGTTTTTCACTGTGAGAACGGTAAAGCTATGGAACTGTCTTCCAGTGGACGTTGTAATGGCAGGTTCATTGGTCAGTTTCAAAAAAAACTGGATGAGTTTCTGCAAACAAGGAATGTTGCAAGTTACTGGTATTGATACATAAAGTAGAGTTGATCCAGGAAATTTCCGATTGCCACTTGGAGTCAGGAAGGAATTTTTTCCCCTTCATAAATTTGGTGGGTTTTTTTGCCTTCGTCTGGATCAACATTGGCAGGAAATGAGGATATTGCTAGATGGATTGACTGGATGGACTTATTCTTTATCACCTCAATACTATACTATACTATACTATACTATACTTTATACATTTTATGTGGTGTTTATTTTCTCCCAAAAGGTTGAGGGCTTTATAAATGAAAATTTGTCCACGTTTGCAGTCGGGGCAAATGACAATCCACGGGATAGTAAAGAAACTGTGTCCTCACTTATCACTTCCCCGATAGTTTAGGACCTCAAGCTTTTTACTATTTACTGTTTTGATTCTCATATCTTTTCTTTTTGTACCCCCATTTTTGACGGTCCCTCAAACGTGGGGGTGAATCGTTTCCTTTTTCTACCTCTTCTGATTTTCTTTCCCTTCCCCATTTTTTTGACTTCTGTCCTCTCTCTCCTCTCCTCTAGGTTCATTTTCAGAAGTACTTACAGTAGCAAAACTATACACTATTGTTTTCTGCTTAATCTATGCAATCTCTAGCAAAGTTCCTCGCTTTCCTTCTTTAATTTCCATTTGAGTCTATCTACTTCTTTCTAATTTTTTGTTAAAACCAACAAATCTTTCAGATTGGGACTCCTGTCTAGTTGAACCTCAATTCACTTATTTACAGAGAGTATGTCCAAGGTTTTCTTGTCATGCCAATAATTTGTCCCATTAATTTGAGGAACATGAAGAGATTCCATTCTATTTGGGATTCACCATCATCATTTTGTGTGATATTTAATCCTGGACATAAACTTAATTCTCAAGCCTCTGGGTATCATATTAAGTTTGGAATAATTTTCCAAACTAGTGATTTCCCACTTGATTTTAAATTGCCTTAGAATAGATTATGATCTTTATTATATTGTTCATTATGTCTCTTAGCACCACCTAAATTACCAGGTGTTCAGTCTAACCTCTATAATATTGGTAGTGCGGATCCTTTATATATCTTTATAAACCCTGGAGTAGGAGCATGCTGCAAAGCACATTGGAAGAATAAAGGAGGAAGTTGAAAATGAAAATTACTGGAGCAGGGAAGCATCTGGGGCTGCAAAAACATCAATGATAGTTAGTTAGTGGTTCCTGGGGTTTAGTTCTCCTTTAAAGAGGAAGTTATAAAGGTTGGACTAGATGGACATATGACTATACAACCTCCGATACTATGTTCTATGTAACTTTTAGACACTATGGGTAGGGTTATAAAGATTGGACTAGATGGACGTATGTCTTTATACAACCTCCAATACTAGTTACTATGTAACTGTTATGCGATTATGGGTAGGGTATAACGTTTGGACTAGATGGACGTATGTCTTTATACAACCTCCAATACTATGTTACTATGTAACTGTTATACAATTATGGGTAGGGTATAAAGCTTGGACTAGATGGACGTATGTCTTTATACAACCTCCATACTATGTTACTATGTAACTGTTATGCAGACATTATGGGTAGGGTAATAAGGTTGGACTAGATGGACGTATGTCTTATACAACCTCCGATACTATGTTACTATGTAACTGTTAGACACTATGGGTAGGGTATAAAGATTGGACTAGATGGACGTATGTCTTTATACAACCTCCAATACTATGTTACTATGTAACTGTTATCAGACATTTGGGTAGGGTATAAAGGTTGACTAGATGGACGTATGTCTTTATACAACCTCCAATACTATGTTATATGTAACTGTTAGACATTAGGTAGGGTATAAAGGTTGGACTAGATGGACGTATGTCTTTATACAACCTCCAATACTATGTTACTATGTAACTGTTATGCAGACATTATGGGTAGGGTATAAAGGTTACTGATGGACGTATGTCTTTATACAACCTCCAATACTATGTTACTATGTAACTGTTACATTATGGGTTAGGTATAAAGGTTGGACTAGATGGACGTATGTCTTTATACAACCTCCAATACTATGTTACTATGTTACTGTTATGCAGACATTATGGGTAGGGTATAAAGGTTGGACTAGATGGACGTATGTCTTTATACAACCTCCAATACTATGTTACTATGTAACTGATATGCAGACATATGGTAGGGTATAAAGGTTGGACTAGATGGACGTATGTCTTTATGCAACCTTTAATACTATGTACTATGTAACTTTTATACAGACATTAGGTAGGGTATAAAGGTTGGACTAGATGGACGTATGTCTTATACAACCTCCAATACTATGTTACTATGTAACTGTTATGCAGACATTATGGGTGAGGGTATAAGGTTGGACAGATGACGTATGTCTTTATACAACCTCCAATACTATGTTACTATGTAACTGTTAGACAAATATGGGTAGGTATAAAGGTTGGACTAGATGGACGTATGTCTTTATACAACCTCCAATACTATGTTACTATGTAACTGTTAGTATAGCCATTATGCAGATCGTTTAAAGTCAATAAACGTTGACAATGTCAAGTGATTTTACGGAAAAACAAAGATCGTCCCAGGCAGAACATTTCCTGCCAACCCATCTTCAGTCCCACTCTGAGCCTCAAGGTGAGAGACTTCAAACGTTTTTTTCGCTTCCCTTCCTCATATGTAAATAAGGAATGCAATTTCTGGGTAATTTCCATGTTTGTTGCAATATTACAAGGGAAAAAAGATCCTGTTGATGCTTTGGCCTTCAACACAATCAAAACGATATGAATTGGGTGATCATATGAAGCATGTTGGATTTTCAAACTACACAATCATAGCACTTTATGGCATCAATGAATAACTTGACTTTTTACCCTTTATTACGGTCTTTTTAAGGTGCTTGTGACTCACGGAAACTCCCCCTAGGATTCACCAGTCACACACGAATTTACTGAACTAATGCGACTCATATACTGGACAAATGCGCTTTATATACTGGACTAATGCGCTTTATACTGGACTGCGCTTAATCTGGACTAATGCGCTTGATCTGACTATGCGCTTGAATACTGAATACTGGACTAATGGGCTTGATATACTGCTCTCTATCAATATTGATTTTATGCTATTTCCCTCACACAATAATTAACTTTATGTTATAATCATGTCACTGGACTTCTTTCTGTTTTATGTCTATGTAGTTATTATTTCCAGATTGCATCTAGCCACATAGGTTTTCTACATATGCTAGAGCCCTGATATCTTTTCAGTATTCTATATTTAAAGTGCGGGATATATTATTTTCTATATACATACATACATTCGGTAACTCATGTAACACTGACAACATAGCTAAACGCCGATTATAACCAATGACATAGCTAAACACTGATTATAACTGATGACATAGCTAAATGGCGATTAATTGATAACATAGCTAACGCCAATATAACTGACAACATAGCTAAACGCTGATTATAACTGACAACATAGCTAACGCGCGATTTAACTCATGACATAGCTAAGCACTGATTATAACTGATGGCATTGCTAAACACCGATTATAACTGATGGCTGGGTGCACTGGTAAGATATGTGGAATGACACTGGGTAAAAATCCACCAAGGAAGTACAAGCTTTCACAGAACACATTAATGCGGTAGACTAAAACATCAAATTTACAAGGGAAGATACAAAACAATAAACTAGCTTGCTTGGACTGCTTGGTAGAAGTTAAGGAAAATGGTAAACTGGAAGTAGAGGTTTACAGAAAACCAACACACACAGATCAGTATTTGATGTTTGACTCCCACCACCCTTTAGATCACAAGCTGGGTGTCATCAGAACCCTGCAACACAGAGCTGAGAACATCCCCACTAGCACAGAGGCGAAGGCTAAAGAAATGAAACATCTCAGAGGAGCCCTTAAAACTTGTGGATATCCAGACTGGGCCTTTGTCAAAGAAGTAGAAGAAGAAAAGAACACAAATACCAACGTGAAGGGGAAAGCAAGACAGGAGGAAGAACATGATCATCCCATATGTAGCAGGGGTCGCCGAGAAATTAAGAAGAATTTTCAAAAACACTGTACCCCTGTCGCTTAAACCAACAACAACTGAGGCAGCATTGGTACATCCAAAAGACCCAATACCGAAACACAAAAAAGCGACATCATATATGCAGTGTAGTTCAGTGAAAATGCTCTAATTGTATGTGGGGGAGACCAAACAGCAACTGCATCAACGTATGGCCCAGCACAGAAGAGCCAATTCCTTGGGTCAGGACTCAGCCGTGTACCTGCATCTTAAGGAAATAAGGACATACCTTTTAAGATTGTAATGTTACATATTGGCAAAGGAATGCGACTGGTTCAGAGAGGTGTTAAGAGGCCATTTATGTGAAAATAAAGAAACAAGCCTAAATAGAGGTGGGGGGTTCGACACCAACTGTCTGCCATGTACAATGCTGTTTTGACACCTTACTCTGGGCGTTCCTATAACACCTCTTAGCCACTATCCAATCACACCCCTAACACTTGGCTGTGATATGCTAATTGAGATTTTCCAGGGTACATATTGCCACAGATTCTTGTACAAGTCATTCTGAATTGAGAAGCCAGTCGGATGACTAGCGAAACGTCTTCAAAGACTAAACCTCAAGTCCAGTTGATCTAATTGAATACAACAGATATACCATGACCTGGATGAATGAGAACCTTCAAAACAATAAGAGGATTATTTTATTCTTAAGGTGTTATTCTTAAGGACAATATAATCCTATATGGAAAACAAGGGAAATCTAATGTAGGGATCCTGGAACCAGACTTTTTGGACTATAGCTATGTACTAAGCTCTTTGGGTCAGGGGAGACAATTGAACCATCACAGAAGGAGATCCTGTGCAGACCAGTTCCATTAGCTGATAACCCATTATGTCGGAGGGGTCTTAGGTGTCTATATTGCTGGATTCCAGCTTCTCTGTAGCCATTGAAGGCTGTTTTTTTTTTTATTTTTAAGAGTAAAGCTCAGGGGTGAAGAACTAGTTGTTGGAAATTGTGAGGGGAGGAGGTGCTTTGGTTGGGTTGTAGGCAGTATAGTTCTCCTTAAAATTCAGCCAATTAAACTCTTGTTTTTTTTAATTTGTCTTAGAACAATTCTTGTGGTCTTGGGCCCCATTAAACTTATTCCCGCTGGGAATGATATATTTTCCCATTCATAGTCTGAATATACAAGCAAAATGTAAAGGAAAATTCTGACACCAATGTTTAAGATTAATTATAATTGTATTTATTATTTTTTTTGCAACATTAAACTATATACCAGTTGATGGTATATGAGTTGATCCAGAGGAAGGCGAAAACCCAGTAGGGGAAAAAATTCCTTCCTGACTCCATTTTGGCAATCGGATAAATCCCTGGATCAACTTTTAATATTTCATTTAAAATGGGACAAAAGCCTAAATCTCATTGATGATCTGCTGAGTCATATACATCCGCCGGGTCAGATCATTATCGAGGTCAGATCTGTGTCCATGCTCCCGGGATCGCACATGTGATGAGCTTAACAACCCAAAGCCCTATCCAGAGATGAGATTCTTTGTGTGCGCCGGTCTTCAGAGCTTATAGGGACATCGCCTCCAGCCCCCATCCAGTCTTCCTTGCCGTTCTTTTATAAAGCTGAACATCTAAGAGGAAAAAGACAATGATGAGGATTGGAAGTAATTATAATAATATTTATAATAAATGTGTCTGTGTTAGCAGGGGGTCACAGAGAGAGAAAACATGGAGAACAAGATAATATGGGGTCAGGGTCTATTATAACTGACAGACTGGGGGCTGGGTCATGTGACCACATTGTGTCATTATCAAAGGAAATTTACTTATTTTGACCATCTAAATTCCTCCTGTTTCTGCATGATGGATAATTTATTATACAGAATGGAATAGGTTTTCTTTGTTAAAATTAATCTGTATTCAGTATGACAGACATGCCAACTTATCTACTTGGATTCGTTAAATGAATGGGAGCTGCCATACCGCTTTCATATAAACGCATTAGTACAAAAAAGAAACAAGATGTGTGTTTTGCTCCAATGCTTCTCCCTCACACCTTGTGGAGTTTCAGACACCCAATCAAATTACTTACATAATCATTGTCCAGAATCCTCTATCAATGCCGCGGAGACCCCAATATATATTCTGGAAACCCCTGTTTAATGTCCGGGCACCGTGCCTGAATACATATAGCCATATCAGTCAGGTGATCTACAATAAAAGAGAAAACTGGTAATGAGACTGGAGACTGTACACAGGTGAAGGGGGTCTTGACCAGGGGAATTATGGGATTGGGTCTCTATGGTTCCGTTAGAATTAAACACAGAGTTAAGGCAGTGCTGGGTGACCATTGGATTGAACCAATATTATGAGGGTGGGGGGGAGGTAGAGAGTAAAGGCTTGTAAAACCTTACCTGCCACGGTTAAAACCATTTCTCTGTTACTTGCAACGGGGGGTTCATTGTCTAGGAGACGATAAGGAAAAAAGACTTTTATTCGTTTTTAGCTTCAATGAAATCGTTAAGAAATGGTTAAAGTGGAAATAAAACTCACCTGAACCTCCATGTCTGTCCTGGGAGGTGTCTGAGGATTTTCCTTCCTGGGATTCGCTTCCTGGAATGGAATGTATGGAGACAATAATGATTAGAAGAACATTATTGGAGATTATTATTAATGAGCAACAATAATATCCTGTACCCCCCCCCCCACCCATTGGAAAGTACCCAGAGCGAGGACCCAAACCGCTAAGTCCTCACCCCTGGGTTAATCTTCTAACTTCTGCACTTACCTCTTAAACTTACAATCACTGGCGCGTTGTTCTTCTCTTCCAGCCCGGTCCTGGTGGACACCAGTAGGAAGACCTGCTACTTAAACAGCAAGTCTACCTATTGGCCAGCCAAGTGAAGAACAGCACGCCGCAATCGCACGTTTAAGAGGTAAGTACAGGAGGTAAGTGCAGGAGTTGGGAGCTTAACGCAGGGATGAAGACCTAGTGGTTTAGATCCTCACCCTGGGTACCTGAACATTTCCATGAAATCAGTGAGAATGAAACTTACCTCAATCTCCTTCTTGGGTGGTTGTGGGGGGGATTGCCAGGGAATCACTTTCTGCAATGGAAATAATGGAGACAATAGGGATTAGAAGATTATATTAATGGGGAGATTTCCACGAAACGGTCTAGAAATGGAAATTAACTTACATTATTCTCCAGGCAAATCTCACACGCCGTTTTCTGCGGATCGTATCGCGGCCTAGTTTGCACATTGGATCCTTCTCTTCTGGTTGGGATCCACCAGTAGGGGTTGAGTAGATTTCTTCAAATTCTTCTTCTGCAGTAACAATGTATTTTCATTAGAATTAAATTGAAGACCATATTGTACTTTTTGCTGTGTGTAGTATAATAAAGAGAGACTGCACTATACCTGTTTTAGCCCTGATTTGTTCCAACGCGCGTGTCAACAGAATGTAGGAGTCTCTGCAGATCGCAAATCAGTTTTCATAGAGTCTATCTCCTTATCCAGGGTCTTGAGACTTTTTTGTGCTTAAATGCACTGAACGTTTTCAGATCCCTGCATATCTGCAAAAGTCTGCACTCATACAAAACACGTCGTCTGTACTTTCCGCTCTCCTGAATTTGGACGACTAAATAGTCATGTAGACCCTCCAGGTAGTAGACTGGCGACTGCAGATCCATAAAGCCCTCCATTGGATGTTCATAGCTAATGTCTTCTACAATGTCGACACTTGTGTACTACAGAAAGATAAAATAAAGGGATTATTTTTATTTCCTACCTTAAAGAACCCAGACATATCCCTTCATTTGCTTGATTTACAGCTATGCTGGTCTGCCCCTGCTTGCCGTTTCATGCAAGCAGAGGGCAGTGTGTGAACGCCGTGGGAAAGGCCGTGTAAGTACAGATCAGGAGAGTTTTTTCAAGCTAATAGAGCGGTTGGGGGTGGGAGGGGGACCCTACACTACAGCAAATTTTGTTGTTAAAAGTGGTGGACATGCCCTTTAAAGTGGAAATAAAATTTACCTTAATCTCTCCGTCTATTCTGGGAGGTTTCTGGGATTTCTTGCCCGGGATTCGCTTCCTGAAATGGAAATAATGGGGACAATGGGGATTATAAAAAGATTATTGGAGATTATTATTAAAGGACAACAATAGTGGTCCGCCCCCCTCCTTTTTCAAGTACCAGGGTAAAGATCCAAACCACTAGGTCCTCACCCTGGGTTAAGCTTCTAACTCCTGCACTTCTCTCTTAAACTTCAATCACTGGCGCGTTGTTCTTCTCTCCACGCCCGGTCCTGGTGGACACCAGTAGGAAGACCTGCTACTTAAACAGCAAGTCTACCTATTGGTCAGCCCGTGGTGCGGAAGTGAAGAACAGCACGCCGGCAATCGCATGTTAAGAGGTAAGTACAGAGGGTAAGTCAGAGTTGGGAGCTTAACGCAGGGATGAAGACCTAGTGGTTTAGATCCTCACCCTGGGTACCTGAACATTTCCATGAAATCAGTGAGAATGAAACTTACCTCAATCTCCTTCTTGGGTGGTTGTGGGGGGGATTGCCAGGGAACCACTTTCTGCAATGGAAATAATGGAGACAATAGGGATTAGAAGATTATATTAATGTGGGAGATTTCCACAAAACGGTCTAGAAATGGAAATTAAACTTACATTATTCTCCAAGGCAAATCTCACACGCCTTTTTCTGCGGATCGTATCACGGCCTAGTTTGCACATTGGATCCTTCTCTCTGGTTGGGATCCACCAGTAGGGGTTGAGTAGATTTCTTCCGTTTCTTCTTCTGCAGTAACAATGTATTTTCATTAGAATTAAATTGAAGACCATATTGTACTTTTTGCTGTGTGTATAATAGAGACTGCACTATACCTGTTTTAGCCCTGATTTGTTCCAACGCCGTGTCAACAGAATGTAGGAGCTTCTCCAGATCGCAAATCCGGGTTTCTATAGATTCTATCTCCTTATCCAGGGTCTTGAGAACTTTTTTGTGCTTTGACGCACTGAACGTTTTCAGATCCCTGTATACCTGCAAAGCTAAGCACTTCTTATCAAAATGTCGTGCGTTCTTTCTTTCCTTACAAATTTGGACGACTAAATAGTCATGTAGACCCTCCAGGTAGACTGGCGACTGCAGATCCGTAAAGCCCTTCATTGGATGTACATGGCTAATGTCTTCTACAATGTCGACACTTGGTACTACAGAAGATAAAAAAAGGGATTTTTTTATTTCCTTTGGACAATGGCACCCCAGACCTTAAAGAACCCAGACATATCTCCTTCATTTGCTTGATTTACAGCTATGGAATATATAAGCAATGAAATGTATTTGTGGCCAATGCGATTTCCCTGTGCTGTTATTTTGCAGTGACCAATCAGATGTTACCGTTTTACTGGCCTACAAATTTCCCAACATTTGATGGTTTCTGCGATTATCAGCACAAATTAAATAATACCCTTTTAATTTCCCCAAGTAAAACAGAAAAGCAAAACCTGCTGCCTGTGGCCCTGTTGGGATTTTATATAAAGTGGGAAATGGGAACCCAACGTTCTCATCTTCCCCATATTGACTTAGAACATGACTGTCTCCTGTGGACTTACCGCACAAAATACTTGCAACTTCTGCGTGTTCCCATCTTGAAATCTAAAGGATAAAACACAAAGTCAATATCAAACCACAACTACTGATCTTCCCATTACACAATACGGATATGCAGGGCAGGACAGGTTTTTTAGTCAGTAGTTACCCTTGGCAGTTAACAATCTCAATATTATTATCAATGTCGGAATATATCGATCGGTAAAAACATTATATGGGAAAACCAAGTAAATCCAGTTTTACGGACAGAAATTAAAATTATATATTTTTTTATTAATAATATTATAAATTGTTTCCCTATTTCTAATAGAATTTACAGGACAGTTCTAGGGTTTAACATATAAATCTAAATCTACTTTTAAACTGTTACTATGAAAAATCAAACCTTGAGCAGCAAAAATTTTTTCTGTCTCCCACCTTGCAAAGTCAAATGTGTGACTAACACCTGCTTGGCTCCTCCCCTATTTATACTGTCTGGCTGTGGGACATCATAGTTCCATGGCAACGGTATAACACCTAACATAAAAATGAACAGAATATTCTAGAACTAAACTATCAGTTCTATTTAAAAACTATGAAATCGAATTACTATATAGCCTAGAATAATTTTATAAAGTAATATTAAAGTAATACACAACCTACAATGCTACTGCACTATAATTATAGTTTTTATTCTTGACTATGGACACTGAACATTCATTAAATATTAAAGTGGAACAGCGGAAGAAATAATCATGTTACAGGCTAGAAATAATGAGCTGTACCCATAATGCTCTAGGTACCGGTGTGAGATATACGATACATCCCTGATATTAATGGCAGCTTGTGACGTTCTGTACATCTCCCTGCAGTGTTTAGCGCGATGATGTCAGAGTTTATTATAAACAATTGACAAACGCTCATAGGGCGATGTAGCGAGAACCGCTAATGATTTCTATTACCCATAGGCATGCAACGAGCCGAGAGCGTCTCTCTGTGCATAGCTAATGGGGTAACCCATTCCGAGTCTTAAGGCCTGCAAAAAGCTTTCCATCCTATAGAGCCGCTATCGGCTCCGTCCATTGGTTGTGTATCTATGTAGATGTTTATATAGCGCTACCTGGGGACATAGCGCTGTACATATTAGAATAGAAAAAGACGTACTACAAAGGGGTATAAACGTATCAATAAATACATAACTATTAAATATGTGCATCAAAAACTATACAAGTGCTTATACCACGTAACCAGTGGTCTCTGCCCCGTAGAGCTTACAATCTAATCGTGGGTAACATAAGATACCAGGGAAGTGGGACCAAGTTTTTGCCCACAAATAGAAAAAAGAGAATAAAGCACAGACGCAACACAGCCTTAGTAAAGAATATAATAGAGCAGTCCTTATTTATGCAGTTTGGGACACAGGCTAAAGCATTAAAATTACAATTTTCTCTCTGACCTGATATCTCCGCTGCATCACAATGTGGTGTATAGTATACATCACCGATAATAATAGGTCAACCGATGCAGCACAAATATATGGATATGAACGGTCTGGGTCAGAGAATGTAACCGCAAGGGGCGTTCACGGCATACGCGTTTCACTCCCGATGCTCTGCCATGGAGCTTTCTCACCAGCCAAGTTTTTGTACACGGCCGCAACTGCCATTATTTCTGTCTTACAGCTACGCTAACACTTGGTACAATCATTTATTATTATTTGGATTTATATAGCGCCAACATCTTCCATAGCGTTTACAATACATGTATACTCACATCAGGCCCTCCCAAAGAGCTTACAATCTAAGCATTTATTTGACACATACAACTTATCAGTATATCTTTATGATTGTGGGGGAAAACGGAGTGCCCGGAGGAAACCAAGCAAACACGGGGAACATACAAACTCCTTGCAGATGCTGCAAGCATCAGTGCTAACCACTGAGCCACCATGCTGCCCTTAACACACCTCTTTATATCCGATTGATCTTTTTAAATGTTGGAGACTGGCATCATTACATACTGGTTGTACCTGGATGTTTTTTATTATGTTGGGTGACTGGCATTGTAACTTGTTGTACTTGGTTTTCTTTATTTAATGCTGAGGCTGGCATTGTAACGGGTTGTCCCTGGTTGATCTTTATTAAATGCTGGAGACTGGCATGTAGCTGGTTGTACCTGGTTAATCTTATTGCTGGAGGCTGGCATTGTAGCTGGTTGTACCTGGTTGATCTTTATGCTGAAGACTGGCACGTGTAGCTGGTTGTACCTGTTGATCTTTATTGCTGGATGCTGGCATCATACATAGTTGTTCCTGCCCTGGTTACTTCTTTGTCATTTCATGGAGATTTTACACTTTTTCATTTGTACAAAACTAGGATTTTTAGTTCAGTTTATTATTATTTTGTATCCTGCAGACTTTTATTGGTTTACACATTTATATTCCATAGGACTGGTTACACCCTGGAGCGCCCAATCTTATTTTAAAGCCACACAGACCAATACTGTAAATTAACATTGCGGTTCAGTACCAGGAATTGCCCCCAGTGTGTTTTTCAATATTATATATTTAGTCCAGGCTTGTGTGGGTTTCCTCTAGGTACTTTGTTTGCCCTTTATATAAGATTAATAGTATTACATTGGGAAGCATGACATGTATTTGTCCTTTTAATTAGGCCTTTATTGTATCTATCTCCATTGACCAGGATCTTGGGGGTAAATCAAGTCGACATACACACTAAAATGGACCAAAAGCGTGGTCGTTTTCCTTTACCATTAAGTTTTTTATATCCTGTCTGTGGTTTCCCAATACATAGTAACATAGTAATTCAGGTTTATAAAGTCTTACATCTATCAATTCACCTTTTCACCCTCCTTTTACCCTGCCTAACAGTTGATCAAAGGAAGCAAAAATCCCCAGCTAAAAAGGAAGGGAAAAATTTTCTTCCTGAACTCCAAACGGCACCCAGGATCACACGAAAGAACTATGTATTATATGTATTATATAATAATTTATTAATACCATAATTCTCATATCATATATAGTATCCCTGTACCAACCAGAACTACAGTATATGTATTTATACCAGTAATTCTCAATATTATATCCCCCTGTACCAACCGAACTACAGTATATGTATTAATACCAGTAATCTCAATATTTATAGTATCCCTGTACCAACCAGAACTACGTATATGTATCAACCAGTAATTCTCAATATTATATAGTATCCCTGTACCAACCAGAACTACAGTATATGTATTAATACCAGTAATTCTCAATATTAAATAGTATCCCCTGTACCAAACCAGAACTACAGTATATGTATTAATACCAGTAAATTCTCAATATTATATAGTACCCTGTACCAACCAGAACTACAGTATATGTATTAATACCAGTAATTCTCATATTATATAGTTCCCTGTACCAACCCGAACTACAGTATATGTATTAATACAGTAATTCTCAATATATATAGTATCCCTGTACCAACCAAACTACGTATATGTATTAATACCAGTAATTCTCAATATTATAGTATCCCTGTCCAACCAGAACTACAGTTATGTATTAATACCAGTAATTTCTCATTATTATATGTATCCTGTACCAACCAGAACTACAGATATGTATTATACCAGTAATTCTCATATTATATAGTATCCCTGTACCAACCAAACTACAGTATATGTATTAAAACCAGAATTCTCATTATTATATAGTATCCTGTACCAACAGAACTACAGTATATGTATTATACCAGTAATTCTCAATATTATAAGTATCCCTCGTACCAACCAGAACTACAGATAATGTATTAATACCAGTAATTCTCATTATTATATAATATCCCTGTACCAACCAGAACTACGTATATGTTTAATACCAGTAATTCTCAATATTATATAGTATCCCCGTACCAACCAGAACTACAGTAATGTTTAATACCAGTAATTCTCAATATTATATAGTATCCCCTGTACCAACCGAACTACAGTATATGTATTAATACCAGTAATTTCTCAATATTATAAGTATCCCCATACCAACCAAACTAAGTATTGTATTATAACATAATTTCTTCAAATATTATGGTATCCCTGTACCAACCAGAACAGTAATGTATTAATACCAGTAATTCTCAATATATATAGTATCCCCTTACCAACCAGAACTACAGTATATGTATTATACCAGTAATTCTCAATATATATGTTCCTATCCCATCCAACCAGAACTACAGTATAGTATTAATACCAGTAATCTCAATATTTATATCCCCGTACAACCAGAACTACCGTATAGTACAGTTGGTTCAAAATTATTCAACCCCCAATGCTTTAAAGGGTTTTAGGGAATTCAGTGTTACATTTGTAATTGTGTTCAATGTAAATCTTACAAGGACTTTTTAAAGAACCAATTGACAACTAAAATGACTTACATTGTTGTAATACAGTATTAAAAGTTTTTTTTTGTGATTCTTTCTTGACACAATTATTCAACCCTTTAAAGCTACCACTCCTTCCTGACTCCAACGGCAACCCTGGATCAACCAAACTACAGTATATGTATTAACCAGTAATTCTCATCTTTATACTATCCTGTACCAAGCAACTACATTATTGTATTAATACCAGTAATTCTCAATATTATATAGATCCCTGTTACCAACAAAACTACAGTATATATATTAATACCAGTAATTCTCAATATTATATAGTATCTCGTACCAACTAGAACTACAGTTAGGTATTAATACCAGTAATTCTCAATATTTATAGGTATCCCTGTAACAACCAGAACTACAGTATTATGTATATATAGTATTCTTATTATATAGTATCCTGTACCAACGAAACTACAGTATATCTATTTATATACCAGTATTCTCAATATTATACTAGTATCCCTGTATCCTTGAACCAAGCCAGAAACTCAGTATATGTATTAATACCAGTAATTCTCATTATAAGTATCCCCTACCAACCAGAACTACAGTATATGTATTAATACCAGAAATTCTCAATATTATATAGTATCCCTGTACCAACCAGAACTACAGTATTTGTAATTAACCAGTTAATTTCAATATTATATAGTATCCCTGTACCAACCAGATCTACAGTATTTGTTAATACCAAAAATTCTCAATATTATTAACAGTATCCCTGTACCAACACGAACACAGGCCCTGCCCGCCCCAAGAGATTACAATATAAGCACATTATTTGACACATACAACCTATCAGTATGTCTTTATGATTGTAGTGGGAACGGAGTGCGCGGAGGCAAACCCATCAATACAGGGAGAAATACCAATACTCCTTGCAAATGTGTGTCCAAGGGGATTCGAGCGAACTCAGGACCTCAGCGCTGCAAGGCATTCAGTGCTACACTGAGTCACCATGTTGCCCTTAACACCTCTTTATGATCCGATTGATCTTTACTAAATGTTGGGAGACTGGCATACATCTCGATATGTACCTGGATGTTTTTTATTTAATGTTGGGAGACTGGCATTGTTACGATTGTACCTGGTTGGTCTTTATTTAATGCTAGAGACTGGCATTGTAACTAGTTGTACCTGGTTGATCTTTATTTAATGCTGGAGACTGGCATTGTTACTGATTGTACCTAGTTGGTCTCTTATTTTAATGGCTAGAGATGGGCATTGTGACTGAGTTCTCTACTTGGTTGATCTTTATTAATGCTGGATGGCATTGTAACTGTTGTACCTTGTTGTCTTTATGCTGGAGACTGGCATTGTAGACTGTGTTGTACCTGGTTAATCTTTATTTAATGCTGGAGACTGGCATTGTAACTGTTGTACCTTGTTGGTTTTATTGCTGGAGATGGCATTGTAAACTGGTTGTACCTGGTTGATCTTTATTTCTGCTGGAGACTGGCATTGTAGCTGGTTGTACCTTGTTGGTCTTTATTGCGGAGACTGGCATTGTAACTGGTTGTACCTGGTTGATCTCTATTTAATGCTGGGAGACTGGCATTGTAACTGGTTGTACCTGGTTGATCTTTATTTAATGCTGGAGACTGGCATTGTAACTGGTTGTACCTAGTTGATCTCTATTTAATGCTGGAGACTGGCATTGTAACTGGTTGTACCTGGTTGATCTCTATTTAATGCTGGAGACGGCATGGTAAACTGGTTGTACCTGGTTGATCTTATTTAATGCTGGAGACCTGGCATTGTAACTGGTTGTACCGTGGTTGATCTTATTTAATGCTGGAGACTGGCATTGTAACTGGTTGTGTACCTGGTTGATTTTTTAATGCTGGAGATGCTGTGTAAATGTTGTACTGGTTGATCCTGATTTAATGCTGGAGACTGGCATTGTAACGGTTGTACCTGGTTGATCTTTATTAATGCTGGAGACTGGCATGTAAAGGTTGTATACCTGTTATCTCTATTTATGCTGGAGACTGGCATTGTAACTGGTTGTACCTGGTTGATCTTTATTTAATGCTGGAGACTGGCATTGTAACTGGTTGTACCTGGTTGATCTCTATTTAATGCTGGAGACTGGCATTGTAACTGGTTGTACCTGGTTGGTCTTTATTTATCCCATTTATCATTATGACGATAGGTGTTTTATCGGATAATAAATTGTCGTTTTCATATACAAGTAGGTTATTATGTGTGCTGTTTTGAGACTCTTTTCTTAGGGGATCTAGGTATCCCCAATTGTTAGTATGATTGTTCATTATGTCTCTTAGCACCCACCTAAATTACAGTTGGTTCAGTCTAACCTCTATAAAATTGGTAGTGCGGATCCTTTATAATCTTTATAAACCCTGGAGTAGGAGCATGCTGCAAAGCACATTGGAAGAATAAGGAGGAAGTTGAAAATGAAATTACTTTAACTGGAGCAGGGACGAGCATCTGGGCTGCACAAACACAATGATGAGTTAAGTTAGTGGTTCCTGGGGTTAGTTCTCCTTTAAAGAGGAAGTTATAAAGGTTGGACTAGATGACATATGACCAGTACAAACCTCCGATACTATGTTACTATGTATCTGTTAGACACTATGGTAGTTATAAAGATTGGACTAATGTTAATCACTACAAGCTCATGTTGTTGTGTCTTAATTTATTTCTTTCAGCAGCAAAACACTCCACTCCTACTTTAGCTTATAAACATTAATAAAAAATGACAAGAAAGAAATTAAGACACAACAACATGAGCTTGTAGTGTGATTAAAGTCCACCTGACAGTGTGACTTTTTCACAGCTGCTCAGCAGGGAGTTCTGCGGTATAGGAACTTGGTATCTGAATTCAGCCAAGGACGGGGATTAGAGGGGGTAACGTTTGTGAGTTTGTAGGGGGGGCAAAGGAGTCAATAATAGTGTCCAGGAGGTGACCATCCTTATGGGTCCTAGTGTTGGTCCACTGCTGGAGGGAAAAGGAGGAAGTTAGGTGGAGAAAGCGCGAGGGGACAGGATTGCTTAGGTCGTCAATGTGACAATTGAAGTCACCTAGAATTATAGCCAGACAGTCGGAGGAAAGAAAGATAGAGAGACAGGTTTCAAACTCTGTAAGGTAAGTGGCTGGGGCTGAGGCAGAAGGGGCTCTGTATACGACTGCTACTCGTAGACATGGTGGGATATAAAGAATCAGTATTTGGACCTCAATATAACACTAAAGGGTGAGAAAGTGGCTATAGGGACATAGGAAACCCAGGCAACTACTCCATTTTAAGAGCAGATTCGAAACCACCCACCCCACTGCGTCAATGCAATTCCCTACGGCCAGTACCTGAGGATTAGGAGAAACTGCTCTACACAACAAGCCTTTCAGGAGGCATCTAAAAAAATTGACGGTGTGAGACCAATACAAAGAGGTTACAATTTGGAAACCTTGAATAAAGCTTGCGAGAGAGCAAGCAGGAAGGCCAGGAAACAACTGATACAGAGCCCCAAAGGAGTATTTTTCATTACATAATATAGCCCCCAATATAGAGAAATGAATAGATAATAAAGAAAGATATACCTGTACTACAACAGGACCAGGATATTAGTGATGTCCTAACACAGGGATGTGTCCCAAGGAGAGCGCGAACACTAGGGGACACACGTCACCCAGTATGTTCTCTAGCAGGCAGTAAACCAGGCCACCTGGATGAATCATAGGGGCATATATCCACGTGGGGCCCATAGATGTATAAACATGTTCCTACATTAAGAGAGTAATAATTGACCAGCACGAGCAATGGACAAGGTCGAAATCAGACGTTACATCAATTGTAAATCGATATGTGGTGTCCATCCTCATTGCTGTGGATGCCACATCCAATATGTGGGGTGTACCCACTGACACCTGAAGAATAGGATAAGGGAACACATACTGGATATTAAGAATGGAAACGAAAGGGCCGGTGGCCAGGCACAACAAGGGTGTACGGGAGCTAAAATAACGGACAGACCGATACAGGTACAAGCCATAACAAGATTATCCCCGATAACACATACGCTTAAGAATATCCTTTCACCTAGCCTATTGCCTAAAAAATCTAAAGAAAAATCAGGGATATAGGTTTAATATAATCAAGGGGATGTTTAAGTGTGGAAAATGTATTAATTGTCAGTATGTGGGAATGTATAGGATAAAATCACTATTAATAAATATCAACACAAATGGGATTCTTTATATAACTGTCAATCTAAGAACGTGGTGTATGGAATTGTTTGCCCTTGTGGTAAATGGTATATTGGGAAGACATGTAGGAAACTCACAGTAAGGATTGGGGAACATAGAAGGGCAGTACACTCTCAAAAATGTGAATCAGGATGTCACGTGAAATAAAGGGATGGATAACACATGGGATAAAGGTGTTTCCCCATACATATATGAGCACTTTAGGGATAAACATGGAGCCTCATTTAAAGGGACTCATTTTGTTGCACTGGGGGGTATTAATAATGAAAATTTCACAATAGAGGGGGAGATCTTAATAAGAATTGATTAAATTGGAACAACGTTTATTTTTCTTTCATAGTATACAGCCATAGGCTTGAACGATCAGAGGGATAACCCCTTTTTTATAATAATGCTATTATGAGGCGATTTGTCATTCTTTAACTATAGATGGATAATAAATTAATGTTGGATAACAGTGGGCGGGAAGAAAAGCCAAATATTGGAGATGGACTGTGGGACTTCTCTTGTAAAAGGGAGTGGTGCTTGAAAGAAGCCACTTAAAGAGTTAAACCATTATTCCCTATGTAAAATAAAATAAATTTCATTGGCTTTGGCGTGGAGAGGGTCTATAAAACACAAGAGAAGGAGACTAGTCATGCCTGACGAAGCTGGGTACAGCGAAACGCGTAGCAGTGGAAGTAGTGACGTAGTCACGTGACCACGAGACGTGCGGGAGATAAAGCGGTGTTTAGAAGTGCTCGGTATCATCTAAAGTTGGAGTCGCTCTTAGGATTTTACATTTTGGATTGGGCTGGACCTGCACTGTATGTATCACTGATCCCAAGAGCGTGCCTGCCGGATAAGAAGCTAATATATATATCTGGGGGATCGGAGTTCTTTATGCTGGATGCCCACCCTTATGCGACAAGAGCACGGTGCAGTATATATTCACCCTAACAAAACTCCGCTATCTGTGGTACTTTTTCTATAGGTGTGCGCACACACGTTGAGGAATTATATATTTATTCCTCTTCTACCGTGGATTAGGAGGACATATGTATTTATTGGTTGAATTATTCCTTCGGCTTTTTAGCTGCCTGCCCTCTGTTTATTTACATACATTTATATTTATTGGTATATTTTTATCTCTTGATATACGTTTTTATATGTTTCATTCTACAGGTCGCCATTAGGTTAATATATTATTTATCTTATTAGTGAGGGGTATTGTTGTGGCCGGCCGGCTATTTCATTTTATTGTGAATACTAGTTTTTTGATCTGTATTATTATAATATATATATATATACTTTTTATTATATTGGGCTGTGTGGTGGTTCTGTGCAAGGTACAGTTTCCTTTTTTGTATCTGAGCCACATTCTCCCCGTTTGGAGGAGTTTGTGGACTACTCTCCTGAGTGGGAGACTCAGGTGTACCTTGTTATCTACGTTCTGATTGATGTACCTTATATACATTATCCCCGAATCTAAGATCTAAGGATAGACAAATCCCACTTTTAAAAGCTGAGGCAAAATGGATATTCTTATTAGACACGAGAACACCAAAGGGACTATAGGGGTATATCCTGTTTTATTAAGTAGCTATGCTATTCTTAAATGGGTATCATGTCGTACCTACTGAATTTTGTGGTCCCCCCATCTCCTCCAGCATTGGAGATCTAGCTATCACCATATTTATATCCTTATTCCTCCGGCCCACATACGAAGGGTAATAGTCAAATAGCCCTTATATTAATGAGACAGATCTACCAGTCTTTGGGCTTGGCTATATCATGTACCTATAATGTAACTCCTATGTATTAATATATGAGGTAGAGTATGACCACTTCTGCCCAACTATATACATATCGGCCCCCGTTACGTAGAGGGTAATAGCCAATGAATGGCAGCCAGGATTACTAATAGTACAACCATCCGATTGGCTCCCCATAGCGACATTTCTTACAGTAATATTTACTAAATGTGCTTATCCCTTAACTTCCAACCCTAACAGATTACTATCAGTTAGTTCAGGATGAACGTCCGAGTTGGATCAGTCATTTCTTAATAGTAGGAGATATTGTTCTATCAGTTATTTATCATTATCACTATTAGAAACTGTAGTAGGGGGTTGTAAATATAAGTCGGGATTACTAAGTATTTTGTACAGTATTTTATGTATCAATATCTGTGTGTATTTTTGTGTGACCACAACACTGGGCTAGTGAGGATCCTGGGAGTTGTTGTGCTTTCAGCACTGCTGCAGTAGCATCACCTCCTTAGGACCTGCCCATGATTGAGAGGTGGATCCGCCCTACTCACCTGTGTGTAAGAGGACCCGGGTAGCGATGCTATTGCCATGCCTAGGAGCGCGGTAGCGTTGGGTAGGAAGGCGTCAGGCTGTTTTAACCTGTTTGGAGGGTTGCTTGGTCTATGGAGACACGCTGTAAATAAGAATATTAATAAAGATTGGCAGTTTTTAACCACATCCCGAATGTAAGCTGGATCTTCTGTGAGACGGACGAGAAGACGCAGCCCTTTTACACTGAAGAGGAGAACTAACTTTAAACAACCCAAAATGTTACCTTATACTTTCCATCAGTTCTCCATTAGCTTCATGACGTCATTAAACAATAAAACAAATTGTATAGATGATCCATAAAATCATTTCTAATGACACACGTGTATTTATAAAGGTAGACATGATCTTGCACAATAAGCAGATTAATAATTCACGGTTTCTACTAAATCGTTGGTCTGTGCAGTCGCCAAACTTTTATTGCTTTGGCAGAAGGTTGCAAGTTGGGTGGT
The DNA here is from genome assembly GCA_019447015.1 of Hymenochirus boettgeri. Taxonomy (NCBI): domain Eukaryota; kingdom Metazoa; phylum Chordata; class Amphibia; order Anura; family Pipidae; genus Hymenochirus; species Hymenochirus boettgeri. Next base: position 172,419 of record JAACNH010000340.1, read on the forward strand.
AACTTATGGCTGGGACTGAAATAATTGCTCTAGGTTTAGGAGTCTGTAGGAGTCTTTGGTCTAAGCATCTTTGGTGGCAGACAACTGAATTATGTTGCATGTCTGGGTGCTAAGGGCCATATTTATAAAGCCACGGATTGCTTTTTAGCGATACGCGACTTTAACGATCGGTATCGTAAATTTACGATGTGTAAACCGATCGGAGATTAACGTTTGGTTTAACAATATAAATCTACAATAAAGAAATTGTTGATTCGATCCCATAGAATCCCATTGAGCTAGTTTACTACTGCATGGTATTTGTGATCGAAACGGTCGTTAATTAACCAACGTTTGGTGGTAAATGTTGGATCCGGACCGCACATTTACTAAATTATCTAACCCGCGGGTTATTGCTCAAAAGACACCACAGTGGGTTTAGAATATGGCCTAAGGAAAAACACTGAACTAGTTCCCTCTTTACTTAAATGGTTGATGGATTAACACTCTTGACTTATGTTTGATAAAATGGAGGGCAGTTCCTTTAACTTGTTCCTCCCATGCTATGTATGGTGATGATACTCCTTTCACATGCTAAGATTTCAATACTTATGCCTAGGAAATAAAAAGGGTGGAAATGTTAGAAATACAATATCTTTGCACCACAGACGCTAGATATCAGTGCCAAAGAGATATATAGGGGGATATCTATATGGGTGAAAGAGATAGGTAGGTATAATACATATACTGAGTTCTGGTTGGTACAGGGATACTATAAATATTGAGAATTACAGGTATTAATACAAATACGTATCTGGTTTTGGACAGGAGGATAAGATATAAATGTGAGAATCGATTAATAAAATTCTAGTTAGTGGTTGTACAGGGATACTATATAATATTGAGAATTACTGGTATCTAAATCTATACTTAGTTCTGGTTTGTACAGGGGAATATATATATGAGAATTACTGGTATTAATACATATACTGTAGTTCTGGTTGGTACAGGGATACTATAATATTGAGAATTACTGGTATTAATACAATAACTATAGTTTGGTTGGTACAGGTGATACTATATATATTGGAATTACTGGTATTAATACATAACTGTAGTTTGGTTGGTACAGGGATACTATATAAATATTGAGATTACTGGTATTAATACAAATATATGGTAGTTCTGTTGGTACAGGGATATATATAATATTGAGAATTATCGGTATTAATACATAACTGTTGTTCTGGTTGGTCAGGGTATTATAATATTGAGAATTACTGGTATTAATACATATATCGTAGTTTGGTTGGTACAGGGGATACATAATATTGAGAATTACTGGTATTAATACATATCTGTAGTTCTGGTTGTACAGGGATACTATATTAATATTGAGAATTACTGGTATTAATACATATACTGTAGTTCTGGTTGGTACAGGGGATTAATCATATAATATTGAGAATAATGGTATTAATAAATATACTGTAGTTCTGGTTGCGGAAAGGAAGAAAAAAGGTTTAGGCTTCAAGCTCGGAAAGGGTTTTTCACTGTGAGAACGGTAAAGCTATGGAACTGTCTTCCAGTGGACGTTGTAATGGCAGGTTCATTGGTCAGTTTCAAAAAAAAGCTGGATGAGTTTCTGCAAACAAGGAATGTTGCAAGTTACTGGTATTGATACATAAAGTAGAGTTGATCCAGGTAAATTTCTGATTGCCACTTGGAGTCAGGAAGGAAATTTTTCCCCCTTCATAAATTTGGTGGGTTTTTTTTGCCTTCGTCTGGATCAACAGTTGGGCAGGAAATGAGGATATTGCTAGATGGATTGGACTGGATGGACGTATGTCTTTATTCAACCTCAAATACTATACTATACTATACTATACTATACTTTATACATTTTATGTGGTGTTTATTTTCTCCCAAAAAGGTTGAGGTCTTTAATAAATGAAAATTTGTCCACGTTTGCAGTCGGGGCAAATGACAATCCACGGGATAGTAAAGAAACTGTGTCCTCACTTATCACTTCCCCGGATAGATTTAGGACCTCAAGCTTTTTACTATTTACTGTTTTGACTTCTCGTATCTTTTCTTTTTGTACCCCCATTTTTGACGGTCCCTCAAACGTGGGGGTGAATCGTTTCCTTTTTCTACCTCTTCTGATTTTCTTTCCCTTCCCCAGTTTTTTGACTTCTGTCCTTCTCCCTCTCCTCTAGGTTCATTTTCAGAAGTACTTACAGTAGCAAAACTATACACTTTGTTTTCTCTGTAATCTATGCAATCTCTAGCAAAGTTCCTCGCTTTCCTTCTTTTAATTTCCATTTGAAGTCTATCTACTTCTTTCTTAAGTTTGTTGTTAAACACAACAAATCTTTCAGATTGGGACTCCTTGTCTAGTTGAACCTTCAATTCACTTATTTCAGCAGAGAGTATGTCCAAGGTTTTCTTGTCATGCTCAATAATTTGTCCCATTAATTTGAGGGAACATGAAGAGATTCCATTCTATTTGGGATTCACCATCATCATTTTGTGTGATATTTAATCCTGGACATAAACTTAATTCTCAAGCCTCTGGGTATCATATTAAGTTTGGAATATAAACTTAATTCTCAAGCCTCTGGGTATCATATTAAGTTTGGAATCATTTTCCAAACTAGTGATTTCCCACTTGATTTTAAATTGCCTTAGAATGATACATATGAAGCATGTTGGATTTTCAAACTACACATCATAGCACTTTATGGCATCAATGAATAACTTGACTTTTTACCCTTTATTACGGTCTTTTTAAGGTGCTTGTGACTCACGGAAACTCCTCCCTAGGATTCACCAGTCACACACGAATTTACTGAACTAATGCGACTCATATACTGGACAAATGCGCTTTATATACTGGACTAATGCGCTTTATATACTGGACTGCTTGATATACTGCTCTGCTATCAATATTGATTTTATGCTATTTCCCTCACACAATAAATTAACTTTATGTTATAATCATGTGCACTGGACTTCTTTCTTGTTTTATGTCTATGTAGTTATTATTAGTCCAGATTGCATCTAGCCACATAGGTTTTCTACATATGCTAGAGCCCTGATATCTTTTCAGTATTCTATATTTAAAGTGCGGGATATATTATTTTCTATAATACATACTATTCGGTAACTCATGTAACACTGACAACATAGCTAAACGCCGATTATAACCAATGACATAGCTAAACACTGATTATAACTGATGACATAGCTAAATGGCGATTATAATTGATAACATAGCTAAACGCCAATTATAACTGACAACATAGCTAAACGCTGATTATAACTGACAACATAGCTAAGCACTGATTATAACTGATGGCATTGCTAAACACCGATTATAACTGATGGCTGGGTGCACTGGTAAAGATATGTGAATGACACCTGGGTAAAAATCCACCAGAAGGAAGTACAAGCTTTCACAGAACACATTAATGCGGTAGACTAAAACATCAAATTTACAAGGGAAGATACAAAACAATAAACTAGCTTCTGTTTTGACACCTTACTCTGGGCGTTCCTATAACACCTCTTAGCCACTATCCAATCACACCCCTAACACTTGGCTGTGATATGCTAATTGAGATTTTCCAGGGTACATAATTGCCACAGATTCTTGTACAAGTCATTCTGAATTGAGAAAGCCAGTCGGATGACTAGTTCTCTTCTGGTTGGGATCCACCAGTAGGGGTTGAGTAGATTTCTTCAAATTCTTCTTCTGCAGTAACAATGTATTTTTTTAGCCCTGATTTGTTCCAACGCCGTGTCAACAGAATGTAGGAGCTTCTCCAGATCGCAAATCCGGGTTTCTATAGATTCTATCTCCTTATCCAGGGTCTTGAGAACTTTTTTGTGCTTTGACGCACTGAACATTTTCAGATCCCTGTATACCTGCAAAGCTAAGCACTTCTTATCAAAATGTCGTGCGTTCTTTCTTTCCTTAAAAATTTGGACGACTAAATAGTCATGTAGACCCTCCAGGTAGACTGGCGACTGCAGATCCGTAAAGCCCTTCATTGGATGTACATGGCTAATGTCTTCTACAATGTCGACACTTGTGTACTACAGAAAGATAAAATAAAGGGATTATTTTTATTTCCTTTGGACAATGGCACCCCAGACCTTAAAGAACCCAGACATATCTCCTTCATTTGCTTGATTTACAGCTATGGAATATATAAAGCAATGAAATGTATTTGTGGCCAATGCAGATTTCCCTGTGCTGTTATTTTGCAGCGACCAATCAGATGTTACCGTTTTACTGGCCTACAAACATTTCCCAACATTTGATTGGTTTCTGCAGATTATCAGCACAAAGTTAAATAATCCCTTTTAATTTCCCCAAGTAAAACAGAAAAGCAAAACCTGCTGCCTGTGGCCCTGTTGGGATTTTATATAAAGTGGGAAATGGGAACCCAACGTTCTCATCTTCCCCATATTGACTTAGAACATGACTTGTCTCCTGTGGACTTACCGCACAAAAATACTTGCAGCTTCTCGTGTTTCCCATCTTGAAATCTAAAGGATAAAACACAAAGTCAAATATCTAAACGCACACTACTGATTCCTTTCCCATTACACAATACGGATATGCAGGGGCAGGACAGGTTTTTAGTCAGTAGTTACCCTTGGCAGTTTAACAATCTCATTTATATTATTATCAATGTCGGAATAATCGATCGGTAAAAACATTATTATGGGAAAACCAAGTAAATCCAGTTTTAACTGGTACAAGAAATTAAAATTATATAATTTTTTTTAATAATAATATTATAAATTGTTTCCCTATTTCTAATAGAGATTTACAGGACAGTTCTAGGGATTTAACATATTAAATCTAAATCTACTTTTAAACTGTTACTATGAAAAATCAAACCTTGAGCAGCAAAAATTTTTTCTGTCTCCACCTTGCAAAGTCAAATGTGACTAACACCTGCTTGGCTCCTCCCCTATTTATACTGTCTGGCTGTGGGACATCATAGTTACCATGGCAACGGTATAACCTAACATAAAAAATGAACAGAATATTCTAGAACTAAACTATCAGTTGTCTATTTAAAAACTATGAAATCGAATTACTATATAGCCTAGAATAATTTTAATAAAGTAATATTAAAGTAATACACAACCTACAATGCTACTGCACTATAATTAATAGTTTTATTCTTGACTATGGACACTGAACATTCATTAAAATATTAAAGTGGAACAGCGGAAGAAATAATCATGTTACAGGCTAGAAATAATGAGCTGTACCCATAATGCTCTAGGTACCGGTGTAAAGATATACAGATACATCCCTGATATTAATGGCAGCTTGTGACGTTCTGTACAATCTCCCTGCAATGTGTTTAGCGCGATGATGTCAGAGTTTATTATAAACAATGACAAACGCTCATAGGGCGATGTAGCGAGAACCGCTAATGATTTCTATTACCCATAAGGCAATGCAACGAGCGGAGAGCGTCTCTCTGTGCATAGCTAATGGGGTAACCCATTCCGAGTCTTTAAGGCCTGCAAAAAGCTTTCCATCCTATAGAGCCGCTATCGGCTCCGTCCATTGGTTGTGTATCTATGTAGATGTTTATATAGCGCTACCTGGGGACATAGCGCTGTACAATATTAGAATAGAAAAAGACGTACTACAAAGGGGTATAAACGATATCAATAAATACATAACTATATAAATATGTGCATCAAAAACTATACAAGTGCTTATACCACGTAACATGAGGTCTCTGCCCCGTAGAGCTTACAATCTAATCAGGTGGGTAACATACAGATACACAGGGAAGTGGGACCAAGTTTTTGCCCACAAATAGAAAATAAGAGGAATAAAGCACAGACTGCAACACAGCCTTAGTAAAGAATATAATAGAGCAGTCCTTTATTTATGCAGTTTAGGGACACAGGCTAAAAGCATTAAATAAAAAGTTCGAGGTCCTAAAGTTATCGGGAAAAGTGAAAGTGAGGACACAGTTTCTTACTATTCCCGTGGCTTGTCATTTGACCCGACTGCAAACGTGGGAAAAATTTATCATTTATTAAAGACCTCAAACCTTTTTGGGAGAAATAATTATTATACCCATAATAATGTATAAATATAGTATAGTATAGTAAGTATAGTATTTGAGGTTGAATAAAGACATACGTCCATCCAGTCCAACCACATCTAGCAATATCCTCATTTCCTGCCCAAGGATTCAGAGGAAGCAAAAAAAAACCCACCAAATTTATAAGGGGAAAAAAATTCCTTCCGACTCCAAGTGGCAATCGGAAATTTCCCTGGATCAACTCTACTTTATGTATTCAATACCAGTAACTGCAAATTCCTTGTTTGCAGAAACTCATCCAGCTTTTTTTTTTAAACTGACCCCTGAACCTGCCATTACAACGTCACTGGAGACAGTTCCATAGCTTTACCGTTCTCACAGTGAAAACCCTTCCGAGCTTGAAGCCTAAACCTTTTCTTCAAGTCCTTAAGGGAGTCCTCGTGTCCTTTGACATGTTCTATTGGTGAACAATGCCCGATAAGTTTATTGTATGGGCGTTAATGTATTTATACACAGTTATCATATCCCCATGCGAGCGCTTTTTTCAAACGTACATAATTGTAACTTTTCCAGTCTCTCTCATATTCAGCTCCCCCAATCCCCTTATTAATTTAGTTGCCTTCTCTGAACCCTTCCATTTCAAAGATGTCCTTTTTGTACACAGGATTCCAAAATTGCACTGATATTCCAAATGAGGCCTTACCAATGCTTTGTAAAGAGGGAGAATTACATTTTCTCCCTGGAATCCATACCTCTTCTTTATACAAGACAATACCATACTGGCTCGGCTGTTGCCCCTGGGCCACTGCTGCTACTTTAAGTTGTTATCCACCAAACTCAAGATCCCTTTTTCAACAGGGATTCAATTAACACCGAAGCCATTTATAGTATAAGTCGCACAAGGATTTTTAAGTCCAAAAGTGCTCACCTTACATTTATCAACATGAATGATCTGCCATTAGCAGCCCAATGTGATAATCTCTCTAGATCCCTTGAACGATTGCACATCCGGAAGCCAGCACCCTCTTTTAATGGTCGACAAAGTTTTGTGTCGTCAGCAAACACAGAAACCTGCTGACAATACCCACTTCCAAATCATTAATAATAGATTAAATAGAAGCGGCCCCAACACAGAACCCTGTGGCACCCTAGCACTTATTAATAATGATGAAGCCCTAAACAACTACTCTCTGCATCTATTATTAACCAATTTCTATCCATGTACAATGTGACTCCCAGACCAAAACCCTGATTATTCATTAGTCGCTATGGGGACTGTATCAAAAGCCTTTGCAAAATCCAAGTAAACTACATGCTACTGCTATGCCAGAGTCTAAATTTCTACTACTTCCTCATAAAACAAGCAAGTTAGTTTGGACATGATCTATTCCCTAATCATGCATGGTTACTACTATAATGTCAGTCCTTGAAAAATACTCTAGAACATGTTCCCTTATTAACTTCCAGGATTCACACCACTGAAGTTAAACTTACAGGCCGTATATACCCGGCTGTGAACGAATACCCTTTTTGAATATAGGAAAAAACATCAGCCTTTTTCCAATCCAGAGGCACACCACCGGAATGAGGATCAGCAAAAATAAGAAACAATGGCCTGGATAAAACTGAACTTAGCTCCTTAAGTACCTGAGGATTGTATTTTTATCGGTCAGGAGATTTTTAATATTAACCTTCTTTAGTTCTTCTGTACCATATCCTCGGTTAACCAAAGTGGACTTGAATTCTTTTATACCATTATTGAACTATACTCTATGATATCTGTACAGATGTTAGTATTGATATGATCAGCTTGGATATTAATGATAAATGTATTCTTATCGACTGGAAGATCATATCAAATGCCAGGTGGTAAATAATGGTGAAACATGATAAAGAACAATTGGGACATTACACTTTACCCTTCTTCGTCTTTCTTTCTCCTCTCTCAACCTTCCCAATGTCAATATGTTTGTTAAAAAGGCGGAGAGGAAGTGAGTAAAATCCAGGGTATTAATAAAAAGTACAGCAATGTAACATCAGGAGAAAAACAAGCCTCAGAGGATTAAAAAAATAGAGATGATTAGAAATAGGTCTGCAGATAAGGGGGGCAATGTTGTATTGCAAACTAAATCCTCCTATAAAAGGGAGGCTTGAGCACAGTTAAAGACCATCGAACAATATGAGAGAATAGATAGAAAATCCGGTACAATCCATTGGTCTCAATAATTGAAAGGGGATATTGGACGATGCTAAAGAGCGAAATTTTAATTATGAGAAAGAGTATAATTTTATACTCATGAAAATGCTCGCTTCCAACTTTTACAATATCCCACAAACTACATAAAAACAGTAAACACCCCCAGGACGTCCCATATATCGGGATAAAGGGTCCAACAGAGGGAGCAAGTTGATATAAGACCTAAAAAAAAAAAAAGACCATTTTTTACAAAGTCTCCCATCATATGTGCAGGACACTAGGCGTATTGAGAAAAATAGAAGATTATGTTCTTCCCGAATGGAATCATAGCCACTGGATATAGAGGGGTTAACTCCTCGTCCCCATGACATTGGGCTAGATGCTGAAATCACTATTTAAGCACACAAGGATTATGAATATAGAGATAACTACTTTTGTCCTTAAACTTATGGAAGTGCTGTTTACATAATAATTGTTTCACTTTTGATGGGAACTTCTTTACAGGCAGCGTAGGGCACTGCAATGGGGGCTACCTGTGCCCCTATGTAGCCTGTCTTCACCTGGGTAGGTGGGAAGCATCACAGTACAGGACACCCTCACATCGATGGAGTATGACAACGTTTTGTTGTGGATGGGTAACGATGGATGACAACCTACTGATATGGCAAGGTAAGCCTCGTTTTGGAAAAAAACTAGTTCAAGAACTTAGTCAGAGGCTACAGATAGAAAATATACAGAGAGGTTTTGTAAAAGCAAAAAAAAACAACGAGGAGACCTTTATTAAATGGAGAAAAACCCAAAGAAGTGAATAGAATAGATCAGACTTATCACAAGTTAATATGAATGGGGCACCTAGGAATATATTTAAAAAATTCTGGTTCCTAATAGGATATGATTCCCGATTAAACAGAGAAGTGGGATTGGCCAAGTATAACTGTGCGAAGGTGCCAACTCACTTAGATATGCTTACCCCCAGTCATTTCTCTGACAAGAATAAACGAAAGACCATCCAGAGTGGATGGGAGTCCCAAAGGTAGAAGGCAATAGAAGTGTGGGAATGCTCAGTTTGCAAGTATATGTGACAATAAACAAGATTTGAGCATCAGATGGGACATAATCATAAAATCAAAGGTCTATTACTTGCCAATCTAGTCAGGTGATATAATTGATTGAATGTACTGCAAAAAAAAAAGTATATAGGCAAAAACGCAAATAAACTTATCAGTAAGAATTCAAGAACATATCGAGCAACATAAAAACAAAATCATTACGTAGTGTGCTTTGCAAAGCGTGTCAATCGACTATCATGGCTCTAATCGTACAGTATAAGGTTTTGTGGCATTGAACAGCTAGACTCGCATAAGAGGAGGAGATGTGAATAGAGAACCTCCTATGAGAGAATAAGGTGGGTTTACAATATGCGCTGTAGTACCATATGGACTAAGAGAAGAGCTCAGTTTAACACAGCTTTTTATAACTAATAACATCTGTCCTATTATGTTTCTTTATATGTTCTTCATTTAAGTGAATTCTGCCTAATTGTAAAATAAAGAGAATGATCCTCATTGATCTCTAGGTGACATAAAGTAGTCTAAGAGTTGCCCAAACCATTGAACTCAAGTCACTTATGTGCGGCCCCTGACCAACCTTTGAGGGCCACACAATAATTTCAGGCTGAGAGGCTCAAATTGTCAATTATTACAAATTGACTCTCAACAAATGCAAAAAAAGTGCTGCCTTTAACATTTGTGAACTGCTTTCCATAATTCCCTATCGCAGTGAGGAGTCCTAATAGGGAAGAAACCCCCAAGACTGCAATAGTAAAGGGGCTGAGAAATGAAAAAAAATGGGTGCAGTCCCCTAAAAAGTGAATATAAACAAATGAGTATGTTAAACACTAAGCCAATCCTAAACTGGCCAATCAGATAATATAGATAATAAATGAGAATATATAGGCATGTAATGCATGTAGTTCACATCTATTTTTCAACGGCGGGACATAGTAATTATTCGCCCTAGCCCAGCCTTCTGCTTTAGCTAAAGAATTCCAACTTCTCCATACAAACTGTGGAACTTCCACGCTTGTGTTAAGGCTCCCATATGACTTGTCTCCTTAAAGGAGAACAAACTTTTATCACATCTCCCTGCAGGAGGAAGATTCGAAGGTCCAAACTAGTAGAATGAACTGCAGTCGTGATGTCTCTCTGTACCCTCTGCCCCTCTACTGATGGATGAGGCGTATGCATGCTTACTTATGATTGGAACGAATTTAGAGGACATCATTAAAGGTGACTTTGTCACACTTCCCCTTTAATTCAAAACAACCCTGGCCAACCATTTCTCTAAACCTATTATAAGGGACAGACTCCTTGTAACTTACCATTAAAGCCACTCTAGTTGGGCCAATGCTAGTGTTAAAGACCTTCCATAGTCATAGGGTAGGCTCTGCATGGAAACAAGTACCAATAAACCAAGATGATCATATTGTATGTATATTGTATTATAAAGCGCCACTTGGGTACCAGCGCTCACATTATAAATAAACAGAGTATACAAACAAGTGGAAGTGCAAGTTATTATACAGATGATAAAAAATTAAATTAAGTTAAATACAATTCATACGATGGTTAAGAAAGCATATATATAATTTGGTATAAATGGATATAAGTGCAACAAGCCTCAACACAGTAGGAATGAGTTCCCTGCCTGAAGAGCTTACAATCTAAGGGGGGGGGACAACATACAGATACAAGTGGGGGGGATGGTACAAAGTGCTTAAAGGCTAACAATCATTAGTTTGTGCTGATGTTCAGAAAGGTATGGATAAACAGTCTAGATTTGAAAGTATTAATGGATGTCACCAGGCAAAGTGAGAGAGGGAGAGAGTTCCAAAGGTAGGGGAACAGCAAGAGAGAATTGTTTAAGGTGGGAGGGTAGCAGTGTGTAGTTGGGGTTTGTAGAGAAGATTTCTTGCGAGGAACGGAGGCATGGCCTGGAACATAGGGGACCAGAGAGAAGATAACGTAGGAGGTGCAGTAGAGCAAATGGATTAAAGAAAAAGTAGGGCATGTATATAATTATTTGTTTGACGGGAAGCCACCTATGGAATGAAGTATCAGAGTTGCGGGTTTCTCTTTGGAGGAGAGCAGATGATGATCCGAGCTGAGTTTAAGATAGACTGGAGAGGAGAGAAGATGAGAACCGGGAGTTTCAAGTAGTAGAATGTTTACAGTAGTCAAGACGGGAGATTATAAGGGCAGATGAGTATTTTAGTAGTAGAGGAGAAAGAGAAAAGGGCGTATCTTGGCAATATTGCGAAAGGAGAAAACGAAAGGTTAGCGACTTGTTAATGTAATGATGGAAGAGAGAGGGTCAAAGATAACCCAAGCGCGTGCAGATTCAACTGGGTAATGACCATATGTCAATAGAGATGGAAAGGAGAAGGGAGACTAGTCCCAGTTTAGGGAGGGGGGGAATTATTAATTCAGTTTTGGATAGATTGAGTAAGGGCGCGTTGCGCCATCCATGAAGAGTGACAGCAGAAATTTGAGATTTTGATTGAACTTCGGTGGTGTAGCGTGGGGGTGTGGACAAGTAAAATGTGGGTATCATAGCAAGTAAGTGATACTTAAACTGAAAGAACTGATTATTTCTCCCAGAGAGATAGGTGTAGAGGGAAACCAAGGGTCTAAAACCGAGCCCTGAGGGACCCCCACACTAAGCGGAACAGGAGAGGAAGTCTTATTAGCAATAGAGACCGAGAAAGATTCTGTTTGAGAGAGATAAGAGACAACCATGCCGCAGCTTGATTGCGGATGTCCCAGAGATATAGAATCTGCATAAAGGAAGAGATGGTCCACAGTAATCAAAGGTCATAGGTCAAGGGAATGAGGCGAGAGAACTGTCCTTTGGCTTAGGCAGCTTGTAGGGCATTTGAAACTTTGCAGAGGCCATTTCAGTTGAATGGCCCGGTCGGAATCCTGATTGCAACAGCTCCAATGATTTATTAGCGGGAGGTTTTAGTAATGCGTTGTAGAGACAGAACTTTCTGAGAGTTTTGATGCAAATGGAAAAGAGGAGACGGGGGGTAGCTTGAGAGACAGGTAGGGGTCCAGAGAGGGTTTTTTAAGAAGAGGTTGACACACGCATGTTTAACGGCAGAAGGAAAAATCCAGAGGTCAGAGGAGGAATTAAAAGTAAGAAGGAGGGCATGGGGGATCATTGTAAGCGCCGAGGACAACAGGGAGGTCGAAGACTTCAGATGGGTGACGGGTGAGAAGATTCCAGAACTGCGGCGAGAGTGGTTGGGGGTGTAGGAATTAGAGTACGAATATCATCTATTTTATCTCCTGAGGACCGTTAATGGAATGAAGATGTCATAGAGGAGGCTGCGGAGGCTGCGAGAGTGGTAATAGGGAAAAATAGAACGTGGGTTTTTTATTAATGTTTAAAGCTAAGTAGGAGTGAGTGTTTTTTTGCTCTGAAAGAAATTAAATTAAGACACAACAACTGAGCTTTGTAGTGATTAAAGTCCACCTGACAGGGTGATTTTTTCACAGCTGCTCAGCAGCAGGGTTCTGCGGTATATAGGAACTTGGTATCTGAATTCAGCCAAGGACGGGATTAGAGGGGTAACGTTTGTGAGTTTGTAGGGGGGCAAAGGAGTCAATAATAGTAGTCCAGGAGGTGACCATCCTTATGGGTCTCTAGTGTTGTTGTCCATGCTGGAGGGAAAAGGAGAAGTTAGGTGGAGAAGCGAGAGGGACAGGATTGCTTAGCGTCGTCAATGTGACAATTGAAGTCACCTAGAATTATAGCCAGACAGTCGGAGGAAAGAAAGATAGAGAGACAGGTTTCAAACTCTGTAAGGTGAGTGGCTGGGGCTGAGGCAGAAGGGGCTCTGTATACGACTGCTACTCGTAGACATGGTGGGATATAAAGAGATCCAGTATTTGGACCTCAATATAACACTAGAGGTGGAGAAAGTGCTATAAGGGACTATGGAAACCCCAGGCAACTTACTCCATTTTAAGAGCAGATTCGAACCACCCACCCCACTGCGTCAATGCAATTCCCTACGGCCGTACCTGAGGATTAGGAGAGAAATTGCTCTACACAACAAGCCTTCAGGAGGCATCTAAAAAATTGACGCGTGAGTGAGACCAATACAAAGAGGGTTACAATTTGGAAACCTTGAATAAACTTGCGAGAGAGCAAGCAGGAAGGCCAGGAAACAAAACTGATACAGAGCCCCAAAGGAGTATTTTTCATTACATAATATAGCCCCAATATAGAGAAATGATAAGATAATAAAGAAAATATACCTGTACAAACAGGACCAGGATATTAGTGATGTCCCACACAGGGATGTGTCCAAGGAGGAGGCGAACCACTAGGGGACACACTGTCACCCAGTTGTTCTCTAGCAGGCAGAAAACCAGGCACTGGAGAATCATAGGGGCATATATCCACGTGGGGCCCATAGAGTATAACATGTTCCTACATTAAGAGAAGTAATAATTGTACCAGCACAGCATGGACAAGTGTTCGAAATCAGACGTTACATCAATTGTAAATCAGATTATGTGTGTCCATCTCACTTGCTGTGGATGCCACATCCATATGTGGGGTGTACCACATGACCCCTGAAGAATAGGATAAGGGACACATACTGGATTTAAGAATGGAAACGAAAGGCCCGGTGCCAGGCACATACAGGGTGTACGGAGCTAAAATAACGGACAGACCGATACAGGTACAAGCCATAACAAGATTCTCCCCGATAACAATACGCTTAAGAATATCCTTTCACCTAGCCTATTGCCTAAAAAAATCTAAAGAAACATCAGGGATATGGTTAAATATAATCAAGGGGATGTTTAAGTGTGGAAAATGTATTAATTGTCAGTATGTGGGAATGTATAGGGATAAAATCACTATTAATAAATATCAACACAAATGGGATTCTTTATAACACTGTCAATCTAAGAACGTGGTGTATGGAATTGTTTGCCCTTGTGGTAAATGGTATATTGGGAAGACATGTAGGAAACTCACAGTAAGGATTGGGGAACATAGAAGGCAGTAGAGTACACTCTCAAAAATGTATGATCAGGAGTCCACGTGAATAAAGGGATGGATAACACATGGATAAAGGGTTCACCATACATATATGAGCACTTTAGGGATAAACATGGAGCCTCATTTAAAGGGACTCATTTTGTTGCACTGGGGGTATAATAATGAAAATTTCACAATAAGAGGGGGAGATCTTAATAAGAATTGATTAATGGAAACACGTTTTATTTTACTTTTCATAGTATAACAGCCATTAGGCTTGAACGATCAGATGGAATTAACCCCTTTTTTATAATAATGCTATTTATGAGGCGATTTGTATTCTTACTATAGATGGATAATAAATTAATGTTGGATAACAGAGGGGAGGAGAAAAGCCAAATATTGGAGATGGACTTGTGGGACTTCTCTTGTAAGAAGGGTAGTGGTGCTTGAAAGAGCCACTTAAAGAGTTAAACCATTATTCCGTATGAAAATAAAATAAAAATTCATTGGCTATTGGCGTGGGAGAGGTCTATAAAACACACGAGAAGGAGACTACGTCATGCCTGACGAAGCTGGGTACAGCGAAACGCGTAGCAGTTGGAACTAGTGACGTAGTCACGTGACCACAGAGACGTGGGCGAGATACAAGGTGTTTAGAAGTGCTCGTGGTATACTATCTAAAGTTGGAGTCGCTCTTGGATTTACATTTTGGATTGGGCTGGACCTGCACTGTATTATCCTGATCCCAAGAGCGTGACTGCCACGGATAGAGAAGCTAATAATATTATCTGGGGGATCGGAGTTCTTTATGCTGGATGCCCACCCTTAGACAAGAGCACGGTGCAAGTATATATTCACCCTAACAAGCTCCCGCTATTGTGGTACTTTTTCTAATAGTGTGCCACACCGTTGAGAGATTATATATTTATTCCTCTTCTACCGTTGATTAGGAGGACATAGTAGTATTGGTTGAATTATCCTTCGGACTTTTAGACTGCCTGCCCTCTGTTTATTTACATACATTTATATTATTGGTATATTTTTATCTTTGATATACGTTTTTATATTGTTTCATTCTACAGTCGCCATTAGGATTAATATATATCTGTATCTTTATTAGAGTTGAGGTATTTGTTGTGGTCCGGCCGGCTATTCATTTATTGTGAATACTCTATTTTTGATCTGTATTTAAATATATATATATACTTTTATTTATATTGGGCGTGGTGTGTTTTTCTGTGCAAGGTACAGTATTCCTTTTTTGTATCTTGCACATTCTCCCCCGTTTGGAGAAGTGTGTGTGACTACTCTCCTGAGTGGGAGACCAGGTGTACCTTGTTATCTACGTTCTGATATGTACCTATATATACTTATCCCCGAATCTAAGATCTAAGGATAGACAAATCCACTTTAAAGCTGAGGCAAATGGATATTCTTATTAGACACCGGAACACCAAAGGACTTATAGGGGTATATCCTGTTTTATTAAGTAGCTATGTCTATTCTTAAATGGAGTATCCACCTGTAGTCGTACCTACTGAATTTTGTGGTCTCCCCCATCTCCCTCCAGCATTGGAGATCTAGCTATCACCATATTTATATCCTTATCCCTCCGGCCCACATACGAAGGGTAATAGTCAAATAGCCCTTATATTTAATCGAGACAGATCTAACAGTCTTTGGGACTTGGCTATATATGTACCATAATGTACCTCCTATGTATTATATATGAGGTAGAATGTATGACCAATTCTGCCCAACTATATAACATATCGGCCCCCGTTACGATAGAGGTAATAGCACACATGAATGGCAGCACAGGATTACTAATATTACACCCTAGATGGCTCCCCCATAGCGACATTTCTTACAGTAATATTTACTACACTGGTGCTTATCCCTTAACTTCCAACCCTAACAGATTACTATCAGTTAGTTCAGGATGAACGTCCGAGTTGGATCAGTCATTTCTTAATAGTAGAGATATGTTCTATCAGTTATTTATCCTATATCACTATTAGACACTGTATGTAGGGGGTTTAAATATATGTCGGGATTACTAATATTTTGACAGTATTTTATGTATCAATATCTTGTGTATTTTATGTGTGATCCAAACACTGGGCTAGTGAGGATCCTGGGGTTGTAGGTTTCAGCCGCTGCGCAGTAGCATCCCCTTAGGACCTGCCCATGGCTTGAGAGGGTGATCCGCCCTACTCACCGTGTGTAAGAGGAACCGGGTAGTAGGATGCTATTGCCATGGCCTAGGAGCAGCGGTAAGCGGTGCTTGGGAAAGGCGTCAGGCTTTTTTAAACCTGTTTGGAGGTTGCCTTGGTCTAGGAGACACCGACTGTCAAATAGAATATTAATAAAGAGGCAGTTTTTAACCACATTCCCGAATGTAAGCTGTATCTTCTGTGAGACCGGACGAGAAGACGCAGCCTTTTACACTGAAGGGAGAACTAACTTTAACAACCCAAATGTTACATTATACTTTCCATCAGTTCTCCATTAGCTTCATGTACGTCATTAAACAATAAAACAATTGTAATGAATCCATAAAATCATTTCTAATGACACACGTGTATTTATAAGGTTAGACATGATCGGCACAATAAGCAGATTAATAATCCTCACGGTTTCTACTAAATCGTGGTGGTTGTGAGTCGCCAAACTTTTATGCTTGGCAGAAGGTTGCAAGTGGGTGGTAACTTATGCTGGAGAACTGAAATAATTGCTCTAGGTGTAGGAGTCTTGTAGGAGTCTTTGGTCTAAGCATCTCTTGGTGGCAGACAACTGAATATGTTGCATGTCTGGGTGCTAAGGGCCATATTTAAAGCCACGGTATTGCTTTTTAGCGATACCGCGACTTTAACGATCGGTATCGTAAATTTACGATTGTTAAACCGATCGGAGATTAACGTTGGTTTAACAATCATAAATCTACAATAAAGAAATTGTTGATTTACGATCCCCATAGAATCCCATTGAGCTAGTTTTACTACTGCATGGTATTCTGTGATGATACGGTCTTAATTAACCACGTGGTGGTAAATGTTGGATCCGGACCTCAACATCTTACAAATATCTAACCCGCGGTTATTGCTCAAAAGCCACCACAGCCGTGGTTAAAGAAAATATGAGCCCATAAGAAAAACACGGAAAAGTCTTCTTTATACATATGGTGAGGATTTTAACACTCTTGCCCTTTCTGTTGATAACATGGCGGGCATGTCTGTTTTAACTTGTCCTACCCATGCTATGTATAGTGATGATTATCCTTCACATGCTAAGATTTCAAATGTATTATACTTATGTTACCTATGGGATGAAAAAGTGAGGAAATGTTAGAAAATCCATATCGATTTGCACCAAAAGATATGGTGCAAAGAGATTAATAGGGGGATATATATGGGTGCAAAGAGATAGTAGGTATTAATACATATTAGTAGTTCTGGTGGTCCAGGGATACGTATATATATTGAGAATTACTGGTATTAATTACAAATACTGTGTGCGTATCTGGTCGGTAAAGGACACTATATATAGTGAGAATTTTGGTGGTATATACCTATACTGTAGTTCTGGTGGTACAGGGATTACTAATAATATTCGAGAACTTACCTGGATTTATTAATACGAATATACTGTAGTTATGGTTGGTACAGGGATACTATATTAATATGAGAATTACTGGTGATTGAATACAGATACATGTAGTTCGGTTGAGTATCCAGGGATACTATATATATATTGAGAATTACTGGTATTAACCTCAAATAGAGTAGTTCCTGGCGCGTTACAAGGACCACTATAATAGCTCGAGAATTTGCTGTGTATTAATTACGTATACTGTAGTTTGGGGGTACAGGGAATACTATATAATATTGAGAATTACAGGATTAAATTACAATATGTAGTTATGGTTGTACAGGGATACTATATAATCATTGAGAATTACTACCTTAATAGAAATGGTATTCTGTGGTTCAGGAATCTATATACTCATGAGAATATTGGTAAAAACATTACTTAGTTCGGTGGTACAGGATATATATAATTTGGAAGTACTGGTATTAATACATATACTGTATTCGGTTCGGTACAGGGCAGGCTACTATAATATTGAGAATTATCTGTATTCAATACAATACTGTAGTTCTGGTTGGTACAGGAGATACATATAATATGTGAAGATTACTGGTAGTAATACATTACGTAGTTCTGGTGGTACAGGGTCGATATAATATTTTAGAATTACTGGTATTAATAATCATATAGTAGTCTGGTTGGTTTACGAGGGATACTATATAATATTGAGAATTACTGGTATTAAACATATGCGGTAGTTCTGGTGTACAGGAGACTATATAATATTGAGAATTACTGGTATTAATACATATACGTAGTTCTGGTTGGTACAGGGATACTATATAATATTGAAATTACTGGTATTATACATATACTGTACTTGTTGTAGCATTGGTATTGGATATACTTGAAGAGGGATACAATATAATAACTGAGTGAAATTACTGGATATTAATAGAATTATTATTAATATAATACATATAATACATAGTTTTTCTTGGCTGATCCAGGGTTTGCCGTTTTGGTAAGTCGAGGAAGAAAATTTTACCTTCCTTTTTAGCTGGGGATTTTTTGTATTCCATTTGGGATCCAATGTTAGGCAGGGTAAAAAGGAGGGTGAAAAAAAAGGTGGTTGAACTGATTAGTGTAAGACTTTATTCAACCTGAATTACTATGTTACTATGTATTGGGAAACCACAGACAGGAATAAAAAATGAATGGTAAAGGAAAACGACCACGCTTTTGGTCCATTTTAGTGTGTATGTCGACTTGAATTTACCAAGATCCTGGTCAACAAGGGAGATACAATAAAGGCCATTAAAAGCACAATAATGTCATGCTTCCCAATGTAATACTATTAAATTTGTTATTATGAAACGGCATTTTAGGGTTTTTGTGCTGAGCCAAACTTCAATTGCCGCCTTTGTGCGAGGCCGCATATTAGAATGGGTGTGGCTCGTGGTGGGCGTGGCTAAATTTTTGATGTTTTAACATTCCCATCACATCGGTATTTAAACCGTTCTCAGACAGTCCAATTAGCAATATGTAAAGACTAGAAACAGATATTAATCCCTTTCTCAAACAGCTTGTTTTTGCCCCTACCATCTTGGCTCCTTTCAGTTTTGTTGACTCAAATCAGATTTAACTTATTTTATAGCCTGTGCGCTATACATGTTGGTACATGTTAAATCATTGAAATGCCAAAGATTTCTAAGCCTTCCACCATGTCAATGTAGACTCTTTCAGCAGGCCCTACTAAAGCAGCTAACCAGTCTACCAAACTTAATAAAGCTAACCACCAAATAAAAGGATTTGTAAAAATTATATCTGTTACTAGGGAAAATTCTTTATTTTTTTCTTGATGGTCAAGGAAAAAACATATTTTTCGATCTCCAACTGCCTGTTGTGCCGACCTTCTTCTTCATGCCGGGTGTGCCGCCTGAGACAAATGCCTACTCTGCAAATGGTAGATGTGGCCCTGTTATACATAGGGCAAACAAAGTACCTAGACGGAAACCCACACAAGCCTGACTAATCTATAATATTAAAACACACTGGGGGGTCAATTCCTGTTACTGAGCTGCAATTTAATTTAATAAGTGATGTTTGTGGCTTTAAATAAGATCTGATCTCGCTCCAGGGTGGAACCAGTCCTATTGGAATTTATGTGTAAAACCAATAAAGTCTGCAGGATACAAATAATAATAAACTGAACTAAAAAATCATAGTTTTTGACAATGAAAAAGTTGTCAAATCCCCATGAAATGACAAAGCAGTAACCAGGGCAGGAACAACGATGTTATGTATGCAACATATCAGCCAATAAAGATCACTCAGGTACAACCACGTCAACATGCCACCTCCCATAAAGAATCAACTCAGGTATACACCAGCTACAATAAGTCTCTCAGCAATAAAGATCAACCAGGTACAACAGCTACAATGCCACAGCCTCCAGCATAAAGCGATTAACCAGGTCAACCAGCTACAATCAGTCTCCATCATTTAATAAGATCACTCAACCAGGGTAAAACAACCAGTTTACAATGCAGTCTCCCAGCATTAAATAAGATCAAGCAGGTACAACCAGTTTACATCCAGTCCCTGCATTCTACAAGATCAACCAAGTACAACAAGTACAATGCCGTCCACCCAACTTTAATAAAACATCAGGTACAACCAGATATGATGCAGTGCCAACATTGCTATTTTAAAGATCAATCGGATTCAATATAAGAGGTTTTACGGACAGCTGGTTGGCTCAGCCGTCCCGAGCCTCTATGATCAAAAACTGAAAGTGCCTTGCAGCATCTGCAAGGAGTTTGTAGTTCTCCTCTCCCGTGTTTTGCTTGGGTTTCCTCCGGGCCTCCGGTTTCATCCCACCACAATCATAAAGGATATACTGAATAAGTTGTATGTGTCCAATAAAGTGCTTAGATTGGTAACTCTTTGGGGCGGGCTCTGATGTGATGTCTACAATCGTTAAGTAAAGCGCTGCGGAAGATGTTGGCGCTATATAACCAAAATAATAATCAATATGACTTGTAGTGTTAGCGTAGCTGAAGACAAAATAATGGCAGTTGCGGCCTTTGGTACACAAAACTTGGCTAGAAAGACTCCATGACACGAGATCGGGAGTGAAACGCGTTGTTATGCCGTGCGTGACGCCCCTTGCGGTACATTCTCTGACCCAGACCGTATATTCCATATTATTTGGGTGCAACGGTTGACCTATTATTACGGTGATGTATATATACACCAAATTGTGAGCAGCGAGTACTCAGGTCAGGAGAATAAATGTAAAAGAGATGAGTGTGTATCCCTGTACCAACCAGAACTACAGTATATGTAGAAATACCATTAATACTCAATATTATATAGTATCCCTTTATTAATTGCCAACGGTACAGAGCGCCGTATGCACACCAGTAATTCTCAATATTTTATATATATCCCTGTACCTAACCATAACTATAGTATTGTATTTAATACCAGTAATTCTCATATATATTATAATCCCGGTACCAACCAGAATACACATTTCTATTAATGCTAGTAATTCTCCCATATTATAATAGTATCCTGTACAACCAAACTACAGTATTTGTATTAATCCCTGTAATTCTCAATATTATTAGTATTCCCTGTACCAACCAGAACTACAGTTCTGTCTTAAAAATACCAGAAATTCTCTCGTCCATATTATATAGGTCCTTGTACCGACCAGAACTACTCTATTTGATTAATACCAGTAATTCTCAATATTATATAGTATCCCTGTACCACCAGAACTACAGTATTGTATTATACCAGAATCTCAATATTAAATATAGTATCCCTGTACCAACATAACTCACAGTATAAGTAATTCAATACCAGTAATTCTCAATATTATTAGTAATCCCTGTACAACCAGAACTACAGATATAGTATAATACCATAAATTCTCACTATTATATAGTGTCCTTTTACCACCCGGACCAAACTACAGTATTTGTATTAATAAACCAAGTAATTCTCAATATATATCGTATCCCGGTACCACCAGAACTACTACATATATGTAAGTAATACCTACTATCTCTTTGCACCCAGATATATCCCCCTATAATCTCTTTGCACCATATCTCTTTGGTGCAAAGAGATATGGGATTTTCTAACATGTCCTCAACCCTTTTTAATCCCATATGCATAAGTATAATAATGAAATCCTTTAGCATGTGAAGGAGTATCCATCACCATACATAGCATGGTAGGACAAGTGTTAAAACAGACATGCCCTCCATTTATCAAACATAAATGCAAGAGTGGTTAAACTAAATCCATCACCATATTAGTAAGAGTACTGTCGTGTTTTCCTTAGGGCCATATTTCTTAACCCCATGTGGGTGGCTTTGAAAGCAATCCGCGGGTTAGATAATTTGTAAATGTGCGGTCCATCCAACATTTCCACAAACGTGGTTAATTAATGGACCGTAGTTCTAATCACAGATACCTGCAGTAGTCTTGTGAAGGTTCTCATTCATCCAGGTCATGGTATATCTGTTTTACTTCAGATTGATCAGCTGGACTTGAAATGTAGTCTCTTAAGGACGTTTCGCTAGTCATTGATATCCGACTGCTTTCTCATTCAGAAATGACTTGTTACAAAGAATCTTGGACAATTATGTACCCTGAAAATCCCAATTAGCATATCACATCCAGGTGTTAGGGGGGATTTAGATAGTGGCTAAGAGGTGTTATAAGGAACGCCGCAGAGTAAGGTGTTAAAAAACAGCATTTGTACATGGCAGACCAGTTGGTGTCGAACCCCCCCCACCTCTATTTAGGCTGGTTTCTTTATTTGCACATAATTGGCCTCCTTAACACCTCTCTTGAACCAGTCACGTTCCTTCGCCAGTATTTAACATTACAATCTTCAAAGTAATGTCCCTTTATCCTTAAGATGCAATAAAGCTGAAGTGCCCTGACCCAGAATTGGCTACTATCCTGTGCTGGGCCATACGTGATGCAGTTGCTGTTTGGTCTCCACCCACATACAAATCAGGAGCATTCTTCACTGCACTGCCTGCTATATGATTGGTGCCGCTTTTTCTTGGGTTTAGGTTTGGGCGTCTAACAATTTCAGATGTTACCAGGGGGGCGGCCTCAGTGTGTTGTTCGGTCAAAGAACTAGAGTGAACGTCATTATTTTAAGAAGGAAGAAAAACATAGTCTTGGTTCGGCAATCACCTGCCTCTGGTGATAAAACGACGTCCGCTACCAGTGCGAAACTACGATGCATGGTATCCCTGTCGCTTAACCCGAACACCACACTGAGGCAGCAACTGGTACATTCCGAAAGACCCCCAACTACCTAAACACACACGACACGAAAAGCGACATCATACATACGCAGATGCCCAGTGCAGTGAAGAATGCTCTGATTTGTCATGGGGGGAGACCACACACAACTGCATCAACCGTTGGCCCAGCACCAGAAGAGGCCAATTTCCTCGGGTCAGACTCAGCCCGTGTATCCTGCAATCTTAAGGATACAGACATACCTTTGAAGATTGTAATGTTCAACATACTAGGCAAAGGGAACTGACTGTTCAGAGAGGTGTTATTAGGCCATTTATTTGAACATTAAGAAACCAAGCCTAAAATAGAGGTGGGGGGGTTCGACACCAACTTTCTGCCATGTAAAAAAAAAAATGCTGTTTTAACACCTTACGGCTGGATGCGCTGTTCCTCATAACACCTCTTAGCCCCTATCTATCACACTAACACCTGGCTGGGATATGCGAATTAGGGACATTTTCCACCAGCGTACTAATTGCCCCGACCGGATTCTTGTACAATCATTCTGATGATAAAGCCATTGGACCTACTATCGAAAGTCTTCAAGAACTACATCACGATTTCAAGGCCAGTTGACTAATTGAATACAACCGATATACATGCAGTAGTAAACTATCTCAATGGGATTCCTAATGGGGATCGTAAATCAACACTTTCTTATTGGTAGATTTAGGATTGTCTCAACCAAACGTTAATCTCCGTCGGTTTAAAACAATCAAATTTACGATACGCGATCGTGAAAAGCGAAAGTCGCGGTAAATCGGCTAAAACGCAATATCCGACATAACTCGTGGGCTTTATAATAGGCCCTTAGCCCCGACATGCAACGCGAGTCAGCTTGTCGCCACCAAGAATGCTTACATACCAAAGACTCCTACAAGACTCCTACACCTAGACATTATTTCAGTCTCCAGCCATAATTACCACCCAAACTTGCAACCTTCTGCCAAAGCACTAAAAAGTTTGGCGATGCACCGACCAACAGCATTTAGTATAAACCGTGAGGATTTATTAATCTGCTTATTGTGCATAGATCATTCTACACTTCCCGCAAATCCCTTTCTAAATAAAATACCCACGTGTGGTCTTAGAAATGATTTTAGGGATCTCATTTCCAATTTGTTTTATTGTTTAATGAACGTACATCGAACACTTCTGCTCGTCCGGACTGCGAACGACGACACGGTGGTAACGTATTACAGGAACATTTTGGGTTGTTTAAAAGTTATGCTCCCTTCAGTGGAAAGGGCTGCGTCTTCCGCGTCCGGTCTCACAGAAGATACAGCTACATTCGGGATGTGGTTAAAAACCTGCCAATCTTTTATTAATATACTCGTGAATTTAACAGCGTTTCTCCATAGACAAGGCAACCGCTCCAACAGGTTAAAAACAAGCCTGACGAACTGCCTTTCCAACGCTACCGGAGTTCAAAACCGAAAACCCACCTATCACGAAAAACCGCACCCAAAATCTGGGACACGGCTTCCGAGGCATGGCAATAAGCACATCGCGACCCCGGGTCCTCTTACACACGGTTGAGAGTAGGGCGGATTCCACCTCGCATCATGGGCATGTCCTAAGGAGGTGATGCGACTGCAGCATGGCTGAAAGCCCTACATCGCCTCTCTCCCTGTTTGCCTCAGGAGTCCATCCTGCTCACATCGCCTTCTCCATTGTGTGTCGAGCCACACATAATAGCAATACACACAATATTGACACCATCATGTAAAATACTGCTAGTCGCAATAATAACTTAGCTAATCCCGAACATATGTTCCCCCTTAAACACCCCCTACATACAACTTTTCTGAACTATGTAATATGATAAATAACTGATAGAACATCTCCTACTATTAATGAAATTGACTGCAGTCTCAACTCGACTGGACCGTTCATCCTGACTAAACTGAAGTAATCCTTGGTTAGGGTGGAAAGTTAAGGATAAGCACCATGTAGTACAAATATTACTGTCACGAAATGTCGCTATTGGGGGGAGCCAATCGGATCGTGTACTCGTAGTACATCCCTGTGCTTCCATTCCATGTGGCTAATTAACTCTAGTCTGTAACGGGGCCGACTTCCTTGCCTATGTCATATTGGGCAGAATTGGTCCCATCGGACATCTACCTCTAGTTAATTACCATAGGGATGTACATTAAGGTACATGATATCCAGTCCCAAGACATGGTAGATCTTCTCATTAATAGGGAAGGGCTATTCTATGACTACATTGCCCCTTCGTATTTGGGCCCTAGGGGAATCAGTGATATGTAAATATGGTGATAGCTGATGCTCCCAATTGCGGGGGGAGATGGGGGGACCCACAAATTCAGTAGGTACGCTACATGGATACTCCATTTAAGAATAGCATAGCTCCTTAATAAAAAGGATATACCCTATCAGTCCCCTTGGTGTTCTGCGGTCTAATAATAAATCTCCATTTTTTGCCTCAGCTTTTAAAAGTGGGATTTGTCTATCCTTAGATCTTAGATTCGGGATCATGTATAAAGGTTCACTAATCAGACGTAATAACAAGGTACAACGAGTCTCCCACTCAGGAGGTATCACAAACTTCGCAAACGGGGAGAATGTGCTAAGATACCAAAAAAGGAATACTGTACCTTGCACGAAACACCACACAGCCCAATAATAATATAAAGCTATTAAATATATTTACATACAGATCAAAACTAATAGTATTCCATAACATGGAAATAGCCGGCGGCCACAAAATCCCCGTCAACTCTAATAAAGATACAGATATATAATATACCTAATGGCGACCTTGAAGACTACATATACAACGTATCTCAAGAGATAAAAATATACCAATAAATATAATGTTATTTAAATAACAATGGCAGGCAGCAAAAAGTAAAAAGTCGCGAAGTATAATTCAACCACTAAAATACATATGTCTCCTAAATCCACGTAGAAGAGGAATAAATATATATCCCACCGGTGTGGCGCACACCTATAAAAAAGTAAACCGATAGCGTGAGCTTGTTAGGGTGAATATATACGCACCGTGCCTTGTCGCATAAGGGTTGGGCATCCAGCTAAAGACTCCGATCCCCCAAATAAATAGTATTAGCTCTTATCCGTGGCAAGGCACGGCTCTTGGTATCATTGATACATACAGTGCCAGGTCCAGGCCATCCAAAATGTAAAATCCTAAGAGCGACTCCAACTTTAGTAGATACACAGCACTTCTAAACACCAAACACCGCTGTATCTCCCCACGTCTCGTGGTCACGTGATCTCCGTCACTACGGTCCACTGCTACGCTTTTCTCTGTACCCAGCTTCGTCATGCATGACGTAGTCTCCTTACTCGTGTGTTTTATAGACTCCCTCCCACGCAATAGCCAGCTGAAATTTATTTTCTTTTACATCCGTGAATATGGTTTAAACTCTTTTTAATGTGGCTCTTTCAAGCACCACTACACCCGTTTACAATAGAAGTTCCCACCCACAGTCCATCTCCAATATTTTGCTTTTCTTCCCTGCCCTCTGTTATCCAACATTAATGTATTATCCCTCTATAGTTAAAGAATGACAAATCGCCTCATAAGAACATTATTATAAAAAGGGTGATTCCATCTGATCGTTCAAATAGCCTAATGGCTGTATAGCTATGAAAAGTAAAAATAAAACGTTGTCCATTAATCACTTCTTTATTTTTTAAGATCTCCCCCTCTTATTGTGAAATTTTCATTATTAATACCCCCCATGCAACCACATGAGTCCCGTTAAATGAGGGCATCCATGTTTTATCCCTAAAGTTCTCATATATGTATGGTGAAAACTCCTTTATCCCCTGTGTTATCCATCCTTTATTCACGTGGACACCTGAGCATACATTTTTGAGGTGTACTCTACTGCCTTCTATGTTTTCCCAATCCTTACTGTGAGTTTCTACAGTCTTCCAATATACCATTTAACCACCAGGGCAAACACGACTTTCCATACACCCCACTTCTTAGATTGACCGTTATATAAAGAATCCCATTTGTGTTGAATTTTTTATTAATATTGATTTTAATCGCCTATACATTCCGCCACATACTGACAATTAATACTTTTTTCCACACTTAAACCAAATGCCCCTGATTATATTTAAACCTATATAATCCTGATGTTTCTTTAGATTTTTAAGGTTAGGCAATAGGCTAGGTGAAAGCGATATTCTTAAGCGTATTGTGTTAATCGGGGGATAAGCTTGTTCTGGCTTTGTACCTGTAAATCGTCTGGTCGTTAATTTTGCTACACCCGTACGACCCTTGTATGTGCCTGGCCCCCGGCTCCCTTTCCGTTTCCAGTCTTAATATCCATTATTGTTCCCTTATCCGTATCCTATTCTTCAGGGGTCATGTGGTACACCCCACCTATTGCTGTGGCAATCCACCGCAATGAGTATTGACAACCACTAATCTTGATTTACAATTGATGTAACTTCTATTTCGAACACTTGTCCATTGCTCGTGCTGGTAACAATTATTACTTCTCTTCATGGCGTAGGAACATGTTATACAATCTATGGGCCCGCAACGTGGATATTGCCCCTATGATTCATCCAGGTGGCCTGTTTAAATCTGCCTTCTAGAGAACAGACTGGGTGACGTGTGTCCCCTAGTGTTTCGCAGCTCTCCATCCTTGGACACATCCCTGTGTTAGACATTCACTAATACCTTGTCCTGTTGTAGTACAGGTATAATCTTTCTTTATATACTTCTTCATTTCTCGATATTGGGGGCTATAATTATGTAATTGAAAATACCCTTTGGGGCTCTGTATCAGTTGTTTCCTGGCCTCCTGGCTGCTCTCTCGCCAGCTTATTCAAGGTTTCCACATTGTACCCTCTTTGTATTGGTCCTCAGGTCTCAATCACCGTCAATTTTTTTAAGATGCCATCCTGAAGGCTTGTTGTGTAGAGCAATTTCCTCCTAATCCTCAGGTACCTGGCCGTAGGGAATTGCATTTGCCGCAGTGTGGGTGGGTGGTTCGAAGATCTGCTCTTAAAATGGAGGTAGTTGCATCTGGGTTTCCTATAGTCCCTTTATAGCCACTTTTCACCCTCTAGTGTATATTGAGGTCCAAATACGGATCTGCTTTATCCCACCATGCTAAGAAGTAGCAGTCGTATACAGAGCCCCTCTGCCTGCGCCCCATCACACCACCTTCAGAGTTTGAAAGCCTAAGTCTCTCTATCTTATCTTCCTCCCGACTGTTCCGGCTATATCTAGGTGACTTCAATTGTCACAGCATTGACGACGCTAAGCAATCACTTCCCTCTCGCTTTCTCCCCACTAACGTTCCTCCTTTCCCTCCAGCATGGCGACCACACTAGGACCCATAAGGATGGTCACCTCTGGATACTATTATTGCCCTCATTTGCCCCCCTACAAACTCAAAAGTTACCCCTCTACACCCGTCCTGGCTGATTCATGATACAAGTCCTATACCGCAGAACTCCTGCTGCTGAGCAGCTGTGAAAAAGTCACACGTCCGGTGGACTTTAATCACTACAAGCTCATTTTTGTTTGGGTCTTAATTTTATGTTCTATCTCGACAGCAAAAACACTCCACTTCCTACTTACTTATCAACATTAATAAAATAACCCACGTTGTCTCTTTTCCCTCAATTACCACTTCTTCTCTTCGCAGACCCTCCTTATGGACACTCGTTCATTCCCATTAACGTCTCAGGAGACAAATAGATGATATTCGTACTCTAATTCTACACCCCAAGCACAAAACTCTCCTGCAGTTCTGGAATCTTCACACCGTCATCCAGTCTGAGTTCTTTTCGACCTCTCTGTGTCCTCGGCGCGTACAATGAGTTCCCCATGCCCATCCTTCTTACTTTTTAATTCCTCCTGACATCTGGGTATTGCCTTCTGCCTTTAAACATGCGTGTGTCAAACCTCTCTTAAAAAAACCCTCTCTGGAACCCACCTGTCTCTCAAGTCTACCGCCCGCTCTTCCTTTTACCATTTGCAAATCAAAACTCAAAGGGGAAAAAGTCTTTCCTCGTACAATACGCAGTTACTAAATCCTCCAAGGCCTATAAATCATTGGAGACCTGTTTGCAATCAGGATTCCGAAGTGCCATTCAATGAAATGTGCCCTCGGTCAAAGTTTCAATGACCTACAAGTCTGCCTAAGCCAAAGGACAGGTGTCTTCGTCGCCTCATTCTCTACCTATGACCTTTGATTACTGTGGGACCACTCTCGTGCTTCCTTATGCGATTCTATATTCTCTGACAATCCGCATCAAGCTGCGGCATGTTGTCTTCTTATCTCTGCGAACAGATCTTTCTCTGTTCTGCTATGTCATAACGACTTCCTCTCCTGTGCCGCTTCAGTGTGGGGGTTCCTCAGGGCTCGGTTTTAGGGACCCTGCTGTTCCGCCTTACACTATCTCTCTGGGAGAAATATCAGTTCTTTCAGTTTTCAGTATCACTACTTGCTGATATGACCCAAATTTACGTTGTCCCAAACCAACCCACGCTAACCACGAAGTTCAATCCAATCTCTCAAATTTGCTGTCAATACCTTCAGGATGGCGCAACACGCCCCATGAACTCAACTCTATCCAAAACTGAATTAATATTCACCCCCCCCCTAAACTGGACCTAGTCCTCACCTTCTCCATCCATTGACAATATGCGTCATTAACCCAGGTGAATCTGCTACGGCTGCCTTGGAGTTCATCTTTGATCCCTCTCTCTCTTCCATCATAATTGAATCAAAGTCGCTAGGACCTTTTGTTCATCTCGCAAGTATTGCCAAGATACGCCCTTTCTCTTTCTCCACTACTAAAAATATCATCCATGCCCTTATAATCTCCCCGTCTTGACTACTGTAACATTCTACTACTTGAAAACTCAACGGTTTCATATCTCTCTCTACTCCATCTATCTTAAACTCGGCAGCTCGGATATCTCGCTCTCTGCCCCCAAAAGAGAACCCCAACTGATACTTCATTCCATAGGTGGCTTCTCCGTCAAACAAAGAATTATATACAATACCCTACTTTTTCTGTTTAATCCAGTTTGCTCACGCACCTCCTACGTATCTTCTCTCTGGTCCCCTATGTCCAGGCCATGCCCTCCGTTCCTCGCCAAGGAATCTTCTCTACAAACCCCCAAACTAAACACTGTACTCCCTGCTAACCTTAAACAATTCCTCTTGTGTTCCTACCTTTGGAACTCTCTCCCCTCTCGACTTTGCCATGGTGACATCATTAATATTGTCCAAACTAAGACTGTTATCCTACCTTTCTGAACATCAGCACAACTAATGTATTGTTAGCCCATTTAGCACTTTGTACCCATCCCCCCACCTTGTAGTCTGTTCAGTTGTCCCCCCCTTCAGTATGTAAGAGCTCTTCAGGGAGGAACTAATTCCTACTGTGTTGAGGCTTGTTTGCACTTATATTCCATTTAATCAGTAATTATAATAGCTGCTTTCTTACCCATCGTATGAATTGTATTATAACTTAATTTTAATTTTTTCTACTGTATCATAACTTGCAGCTGTATCCCACTTGTTTTGTAGTACTGCTGTATGTTTTAATGTAGACGTCTGACGTACCCAAGTGGACGACTTTAAATACAATATACATACTAAACATTGATCATCCTTGTTTATTGGATACTGTTTCATGCAGACCTAACAAAAAAACTATGACTATGGAAGGTCTTTACACTAGTCAGTGGCCCAACTAAGTGGCTTTAATCGTAATTACAAGGACGTAGGTCCCTTATAATAGGTTTAACGGAATGGGTTGGCCAGGGTTGTTTTGAATTAAAGGGGAAGTGTGGACAAATCACCTGTTAAATGATGTGCAGGGGTTATTGTCCTTCGTTCCCCAATCATAAGGAAACATGCATACGCTCATCCATCAGTTAGGGGGGGAGAAGGTACAGAGAGACATCATGCGACTTGCAGTTAATCTACTGTTGACCTCGAATCTTCTCCTGCAGGGAGATTGATCAAAAAGTTTGTTCGCCTTAAGGAGACAAGTATGGTGAGCCTTTAAAACAAAGACGGTTGGAGTTCCCAAGTTTTGTATGGAGGCAGAAGTGAATTCTTAGCAATAACGCAGAAGGCCTGGGCTAGAGGCGAAAAATTATACTTTCCCGCCGTTGTGGAGAATAGATGTGACTACATGCACGGTTACATGCACTGATATAATTCTCTTTATATTCTATATTATCTGATTGGCATTTAGGATTGGCTTAGTGTTTAACATTCTAATCTCGATTTTGTTAGATTCACTTTATTGGGGGACGTGCACCCAATTTTATTTCATTTCAGCCCTTACTATTCAGTGCAGTGGTTGGGTTCTGTCCCCTATTAGGAGCTCCTTCACTCGAATAGGGAATTATGGAAAAGACAAGTTCACAAATGTTAAAGGGCAGCACTTTTTTTGCATTTGTTGAGAGTCAATTGAATAAAAAATAAAGTGACAATTTGGGGCCTCTCAGCCTGTAAATTTAGTTGTTGGCACTCCAAAGTGTGGTCGGTCCGCACATAGTGCCTTGGAGTGTCAAGGGTTTGGCAACTAGTAGACAGACTTATGTCACATCTAGAGATCAATGGGATCCATCTCGTATATTTTACAATTAGGCAGAATTCACTAAATAAGAACATAAAGAAAATATTATTAGAGACAGATGTTATTAGTTATAAAAAGCTGTTAAAAACTGGTAGCTCTTCATAGTCCCATGGTACTAACAGGCGCATATTGTAAACCCACCTTTATTTTCTCTCATTAGGAGGTTTCTGTATTCCATCTCCTCCTCTATGCCCCGATCTAGCTGTTTCAATCCCAAAACCTTTCTACGTACGGTAGAGCCATGATAGTCGATGACACGCTTTGCAACACGACTACGTTAATGATGTTTGTTTTTTATATGGCGAATATGTTCTTGAATTCTTACTGATAAATTGTATTGCGTTTTGTGCCTATATACTTTTTTTTGCAAGTACATTCAATCATATATATCACCTGACTAGATGGCAAGTAATTAGACTTTGATTTTTATGTTGTCCATCCGATGCTCAAATGTTTATTGTCATCATATACTTGCAAACTGAGCATTTCCCACATCTTCTTTTGCCTTCTACCTTTGGGACTCCCATCCACTCTGGATGGTCTTGCGTTTATCTTGTCAGAGAAATGATGTGGGTAAGCATATCTCTAAGTGATTGGCCCTTCGCACAGTTATACTTGGCCAATGTCCCACTTTCTCTGTTTAATCGGGATCATATCCTATTAGGAACCAGAATTTTTTAAATATATTCCTTAGGATGCCCCATTCATTATAACTTTGTGATAAGTCTGATCTTATTCTTATCACTTCTTTGGGTTTTCCCATTTAATAAAAGGGTCTCTCTGGGTTTTTTTTGCTTTACAAAACCTCTCTGTATATTTTTCTACGTAGCCTCTGACTTAAGTTCTTGAACTAGTTTTTCCAAAACAGAGCTTCACCTTGCCATATCAGTAGGTTGTCATCCACGTACCTAATCACAACAAAACGTTGTCATTAACTCCCACTCGTGTGAGGGTGTCCTGTACTGTGGATGCTTCCCACCTACCCAGGTGAGACAGGCATACATAGGGGCACAGGTAGCCCCATTGCAGTGCCCCCACGCTGCCTGTAGAAGTTCCCTCAAAAGTGAAACAATTATTTATAAAGCACTTCCATAAGTTTAAGGACAAAAAGTAGTATGCTCTATATATCAATAATCCTGTGTGTGCTTAAATAGTGATTTAACGCATCTGCCCAATGTCATGGGGTTCGAGGAGTATAACCCCTCTAATATCCATAGTGGCTATGATTCCATTACGGGGAAGACATAATCTTCTATTTTTCTCAAACTGTCCTAGTGTCCGCACATATGATGGGAGACTTTGTATAAAATGATCTTTTTTTTTTTAGTCTATATTCAACTGCTCCCTCTGTTGGACCCTTTATTCCCGATATAATGGGACGTCCTGGGGGTGTTTTACTGTTTTTATGTATTTTGGGGATATTGTAGAAAGTTGGAAGCTGAGCATTTTCATTGAGTATAAAATTATACTCTTTCTCATTAATTAAATTCGCCCTCTTTAGCATCGTCCAATATCCCCTTAAATTGAGACCAATGGATTGTACCGGATTCTAGTCTATTCCTCATATGTTCGATGGTCTTTAAGCTGGCTCAACGCCTCCCTTTATAGGAGGATTTAGTTTGCAATACAACAATGCCCCCCTTAATCTGCAGACCTTATTTCTAATCATCTCTATTTTTTAATTCTCTGAGGGCTTGTTTTTCTCTCCTGATGTTACATTGCTGTACTTTTTATTATACCTGTGATTTTACTCACTTCCTCTTCCGCCTTTTTAACAAACATATTGACATTGGGGAATTTTGAGAGAGGAGGAAAGAAAGACGAAGAAAGGTAAAGTGTAATGTACCCAATTCGTTCTTTATCATGTTCACCATTATTTACCACCTGGCATTTGATAGATCTTCCAAGTCGATAAGAATACATTATCATTAATATCCAAGCTGATCATATCAATACTAACATTCTGTACAGATATCATAGAGTATAGTACGAATAATGGTATAAAAGATTCAAGTGCACTTGGTTAACCGAGGATATGGTAGCGAAAGAACGAAAGAAGGTTAATATTAATAAATCTCCTGGACCGAATACAGAATCCTCAGGTACTTAAGGAGCTAAGTTCAGTTTTATCAGAGGCCATTGTTTCTTATTTTTGGTGATTCCATCATTCCGGTGGTGTGCCTCTGGATTGGAAAAAGGCTGATGGTTGTTCTATATTCACAAAAAGGGTAGTCGTTCAAAGCCGGTGTAATTACAGGCCTGTAAGTTTAACTTCAGTGCGTGGGGAGATCCTGGAAAGTTTAATAGGGAACATGTTCTAGAGTATGTTCAAGACTGACATTATACGTAGTAACCAGCATGCATTTAGGAGGATATAGATCATGTCAAACTAACTTGCTTGGCTTTTATGAGGACGTAATGAAAATTTAGACTCTGCATAGCAGTAGATGTAGTTACTTGGATTTTGCAAAGGCTTTTGATAAGTCCCCCTAGGCGACTAATGAATAAGCTAAGGTCTATTGGTCTGGGGAGTCACATATGTACATGGATAGAAAATTGGTTAATGAATAGATGCAGAGAGTAGTTGTTTAGGGCTTCATCATTATGACTAAAGTGCTAAGTGGGGTGCCCAGGGTTCTGTGTTGGGGCCGCTTCTATTTATCTATTTATTAATGATTTGGAAGTGGGTATTGTCAGCATGGTTTCTGTGTTGCTGACGACACAAAACTTTGTCGACCATTAAAAACTTTCAGAGAGTGTCGCATCGTTGCAAGGGATCTAGATAGATTATCACATGGGCTGCGTAAGTGGCAGATGAAATCATGTGTGTTGTAAGTGTGAGGCAATTTTGGACTTAAACAATCCTTGTGCTACTTATACTATAAATGGCTCTGTGTTAAGTGAATCCTGTGAAAGGGATCTTGAGTTTTGCTGGATAACAAACTTAAAGGTGAGCAGCAGTGCCAGGCGGCAACAGCCGAGACAGTATGGTATTGTCTTGTAGAAAGAGAGGTATGATTCCAGGAGGAAAATGTAATTCTCCCTCTTACAAAGCATTGGTAAGGCCTCATTTGGAATATGCAGTGCAATTTGGAATCTGTGTACAAAAAGGACCATCTTTGAAATGGAAAGGGTCAGAGAAGGGCAACTAAATTAATAAGGGGTTGGGGGAGCTGAATATGAAGAGAGACTGGAAAAGTTACAATTATGTACGTTTGGAGAAAAACGCTCGCATGGGGATATGATACTGTGTATAAATACATTAACGGGCATACA
Source organism: Hymenochirus boettgeri (assembly GCA_019447015.1). Classification (NCBI taxonomy): domain Eukaryota; kingdom Metazoa; phylum Chordata; class Amphibia; order Anura; family Pipidae; genus Hymenochirus; species Hymenochirus boettgeri. The sequence goes on from JAACNH010000340.1 coordinate 207,585, forward strand.
ATAACTATCTGGGGCATTGTTCACCAATAGAACATGTCAAAGGACACTAGGACATCCTTAAAGATTGAAGAAAAAAGGTTTAGGCTTCAAGCTCGGAAAGGGTTTTTCACTGTGAGACGGTAAAGCTATTGAACTGTCTTCCAGTGGCGTTGTAAATGGCAGTTCATTGGTCAGTTTAAAAAAAAAGATGGATGAGTTTCTGCAAACAAGGAATGTTTCAAGTTACTGGTATTGAATAACATAAAGTATAGTTGATCCGGTAAATTTCCGATTGCCACTTGGAGTCAGGAAGGAATTTTTCCCCCTTCATAACTTTGGGTGGGGTTTTTTGCCTTCCTCTGGATCCTCGGATCAACAGGAAATGAGGATATTGCTAGATGGGTTGGACTGGATGGACGTATTCTTTATTCAACTCAAATACTATACATACTATATATATAGTTAATATGTACAATATCACTAGTTCAGCAGAGAGTATGTCCCAAGGTTTTCTTGTCATGCTCAATAATTGTCCCATTAATTTGAGGGAACATGAAGAGATTCCATTCTATTTGGATTCACCATCATCATTTGTGTGATATTTAATCCTGGACATAAACTTAATTCTCAAGCCTCTGGGTATCATATTAAGATTGGAATAATTTTCCAAACTAGTGATTTCCCACTTGATTTAAATTGCCTTAGAATAGATTTATGATCTTTAGTAAATTGTCATTGTTCTCTTAGCACCACCTAAATTACCAGGTGTTCAGTCTAACCTCTATATAATATTGGTAGTGCGGATCTTTATATATCTTTATAAACCCTGGAGTAGGAGCATGCTGCAAAGCACATTGGAAGAATAAAGGAGAAGTTGAAAATGAAAATTACTTTAACTGGAGCAGGGAAGCATCTGGGGCTGCAAAAACATCAATGATGAGTTAAGTTGTGGTTCCTGGGGTTTAGTTCTCCTTTAAAGAGGAAGGTATAAAGGTTGGACTAGATGGACATATACTATACAACCTCATACTATGTTACTATGTAACTGTTAGACACTATGGTAGGGTATAAAGATTGGACTAGATGGACGTATGTCTTTATACAACCTCCAATACTGATTTACTATGTAACTGTTATACAGACATTAGTGGTAGGGTATAAAGGTTGGACTAGATGGACGTATGTCTTATACAACCTCCAATACTATTTACTATGTAACTGTTAGACATTATGGGTAGGGTATAAAGGTTGGACTAGATGGACGTATGTCTTTATACAACCTCCAATACTATGTTACTATGTAACTGTTATGCAGATATTATGGGTAGGGTATAAAGGTTGGACTAGATGGACGTATGTCTTTATACAACCCCAATACTATGTATATGTAACTGTTAGACATTATGGGTAGGGTATAAAGGTTGGACTAGATGGACGTATGTCTTTTACACCTCCAATACTATGTTACTATGTAACTGTTATACAGACATTATGGGTAGGGTATAAAGGTTGGACTAGATGGACATATGTCTTTATACACCTCCAATACTATGTTACTATGTAACTGTTATACAGACATTATGGGTAGGGTATAAAGATTGGCTAGATGGACGTTGTCTTTACAACCTCCAATACTATGTTACTATGTAACTGTTATGCAGACATTATGGGTAGGGTTATAAGGTTGGACTAGATGGACGTATGTCTTTATACAACCTCCAATACTATGTTACTATGTAACTGTTATGCAGACATTATGGGTAGGGTATAAAGGTTGGACTAGATGGACGTATGTCTTTATACAACCTCCAATACTATGTTACTATGTAACTGTTATGCAGACATTTGGGTAGGGTATAAAGTTGGACTAGATGGACGTATGTCTTTATACAACCTCCAATACTATGTTCTATGTAACTGATATGCAGACATTATGGGTAGGGTATAAAGGTTGGACAGATGGACATATGTCTTTATGCAACCTTTAATACTATTTACTATGTAACTGTTATACATTATGGGTAGGGTATAAAGGTTGGACTAGATGGACGTATGTCTTTATACAACCTCCAATACTATGTTACTAGTAACTGTTATGCGACATTAGGGTAGGGTATAAAGGTTGGACTAGGATGGATGTATGTCTTTATACAACCTCCATACTATGTTACTATGTAACTGTTATGCAGACATTATGGGTAGGGTATAAAGTTGGACTAGATGGACGTATGTCTTATGCAACCTTTAATACTATGTTACTATGTACATGTTATACAGACATTATGGGTAGGGTATAAAGGTTGGACTAGATGGACGTATGTCTTTTACAACCTCCAATACTATGTACTATGTAACTGTTATGCAGAACATTATGGGTAGGGTATAAAGGTTGGACTAGATGGACGTATGTCTTATACAACCTCCAATACTATGTTATTATGTAACTGTTATGCAGACATTATGGGTAGGGTATAAAGGTTGGACTAGATGGACGTATGTATTTATACAACCTCCATACTATGTTACTATGTACTGATATGCAGACATTTGGGTAGGGTATAAAGGTTGGACTAGATGGACGTAGTCTTTATGCAACCTTTAATACATGTTACTATGTAACTGTTATACAGACATTATGGGTAGGGTATAAGGTTGGACTAGATGGCGTATGTCTTTATACAACCTCTAATACTTTGTTACTATGTAACTGTTATGCAACATATGGGTAGGGATAAAGGTTGGACTAGATGACGTATGTCTTTATACAACCCCAATACTATGTAACTATGTAACTGTTAGACAGACATTAGGGTAGGGTATAAAGGTTGGACTAGATGGACGTTATGTCTTTATCAACCTCCAATACTATGTTCTATGTAACTGTTAGACAGACATTATGCAGATCGTTTAAAGTCAATAAACGTTTGACAATGTCAAGTGATTTTACGGAAAAAAAAAGATCGTCCCAGGCAGAACATTTCCTGCCAATCCCATCTTCAGTCCCATCTGAGCCTCAAGGTGAGAGACTTCAAACGTTTTTTTCGCTTCGCTTACTCATATGTAAATAAGGACAGATTTCTGGGTAATTTCCATGTTTGTTGCAATATTACAAGGGAAAAACAGATCCTGTTGATGCTTTGGCCTTCAACACATCAAAACGAGTATGAGATTGGGTGATACATATAAGCATGTTGGATTTTCAAACTACACATCATAGCACCTTATGGCATCAATGAATAACTTGACTTTTTACCCTTATTACGGTCTTTTTAAGGTGCTCGTGACTCACGGAAACTCCTCCCTAGGATCACCAGTCACACACGAATTTACTGAACTAATGCGACTCAATACTGGACAAATGCGCGTATATACTGGACTAATGCGCTTTATATACGGACTATGCGCTTTATAACTGGACTAATGCGCTTGATATACTGGACTAATGCGCTTGATATACTGACTAATGGGCTTGATATACTGCTCTGCATCAATATGATTTTATGCTATTTCCCTCACACAATAAATGAACTTTATGTTATATCATCAGTGCACTGGACTTCTTTCTTGTTTTATGTCTATGTAGTTTTTAGTCCAGATTGCTCTAGCCACATAGTTTTTCTATATGCTAGAGCCCTGATATCTTTTCAGTATTCTATATTTAAAGTGCGGGGATATATTATTTTCTATACATACTATTATTCGGTAACTCATGTAACACTGACACATAGCTAAACGCCGATTATAACCAATGACATAGCTAAACACTGATTATAACTGATGACATAGCTAAATGGCGATTATATTGATAACATAGTAAACGCCGATTAAACTGACAAATAGCTAAACGCTGATTATAACTGACAACATAGCTAAACGCCGATTATAACTGATGACATAGCTAAACACTGATTATAACTGATGGCATTGCTAAACACTGATTATAACTGATGGATGGGTGCACTGGTTCAGATATGTGGATAATACCTGGGTAAAATCCACCAGAAGGAAGTACAAGCTTTCACAGAACACATTAATGCGGTAGACCAGAACATCAAATTTACAAGGGAAGATACAAAACAACAAACTGGCTTTCTTGGACTGCTTGGTTAGAAGTTAAGGAAAATGGTAAACTGGAGTAGAGGTTTACAGAAAACCAACACAACAGATCAGTATTTGATGTTTGACTCCCACCACCCTTTAGATCACAAGCTGGGTGTCATCAGAAGACCCTGCACCAGAGCTGAGAACATCCCACTAGCACGAGGCGAAGGCTAAAGAAATTAAACATCACAGAGGAGCCCTTAAAACTTGTGGATATCCAGACTGGCCTTTGTCAAAAGAAGAGAAGGAAAAAAAGAACACGAATACCAACAGTGAAGGGGAAAGCAGACAGGAGGAAGAACATGTCATCCCAATGTAGCAGGGGTCGCCGAGAATTAAGAAAATTTTCAAAAACACTGTACCCCTGTCTGCTTTAAACCAAACAACAAACTGAGGCGGAATTGGTACTCCAAAAGACCCCAATACCGAAACACAAGAAAAGCGACATCATATTGCAGTGTAGTTCAGTGAAGAATGCTCTAATTGTATGTGGGGGAGACCAAACACAACTGCATCAACGTATGGCCCAGCACAGAAGAGACAATTCCTTGGTTCAGGACTCAGCCGTGTACCTGCAACTAAGGATAAGGACATACCTTTTAAGATTGTATGTTAACATATTGGCAAAGGAATGTGACTGGTTCAAGAGAGGTGTTAAGGAGGCCTTTATGTGAAAATAAAGAAACCAACCTAAATAGAGGTGGGGGGGTTCGACACCAACTGTCTGCCAGTACAATACTGTTTTGACACCTTACTCTGGGCGTTCCTATAACACCTCTAGCCACTATCCAATCACACCCTAACACTTGGCTGTGATATGCTAATTGAGATTTTCCAGGGTACATAATTGCCACAGATTCTGTACAAGTCATTCTGAATTGAGAAAGCCAGTCGGATGACTAGCGAAACGTCTTCAAGAACTAAACCTCAAGTCCAGTTTGATCTAATTGAATACAACAGATATACCATGACCTGGATGAATGAGAACCTTCACAAGCAATAAAATTCATTTTATTCTTAAGGACAATATAATCCTATATGGAAAAACAAGGAATTCTAATGTAGGGATCCTGGAACCCAGACTTTTGGACTATAGCTATGTACTAAGCTCTTTGGGTCAGGGGAGACATTGAACCATCACAGAAGGAGGATCCTGTGCAGACCTTCCATTAGCTGATAACCCATTATGTCGGAGGGGTCTAGGTGCTCTATATTGCTGGATTCCAGCTTCTCTGTACCATTGAAGGCTGTTTTTTTTATTTATTTTAAAGTAAAGCTCAGGGGTGAAGAACTAGTTGTGAAATTGTGAGGGGAGGAGGTGCTTTGGTTGGGTTGAGGCAGTAAAGTTCTCCTAAAAACTTTCAGCCAATTAAACTCTTTTTTTTTTTAAATTTGTCTTTAGAACAATTCTGTTGGTCTTGGGCCCCATTAAACTTATTCCCGCTGGAAATGAATATTTTTCCCATTCATAGCCTGAATATTCAAAGCAAAATGTAAAGGAAATTCTGACACAAATGTTTAAGATAATTATAATTGTATTTATTATTTTTTTTGCAACATTAAACTATATCCAGTTGATGGTATATAGTTTGATCCAGAGGAACGAAAACCCCAGTAGGGGAAAAAATTCCTTCCTGATCCATTTTGGCAATCGGATAATTCCCTGGATCAACTTTAATATTTCATTTAAAATGGGAACAAAGCCTAAATCTCATTGATAGCTGCTGAGTCGGATTATCATCCGCCGGGTCAGATCATTATCGAGGTCAGATCTTGTGTCCATGCTCCCGGGATCGCACATTTGTATGAGCTTTACAACCCAAAGCCCTATCCCAGAGATGAGATTCTTTGTGTGCGCCGGTCTTCAGAGCTTATAGGGACTCGCCTCCAGCCCCCATCCATTCTTCCTTGCCGTCTTTTTATAAACTGATCTAAGAGGGAAAAGACAATGATGAGGATTGGAAGTAATTATAATAATTTATATAAATGTGTCTGTGTTAGCAGGGGGTCACAGAGAGAGAAAACATGGAGACAGAAGATAATATGGGGTACAGGGTCTTATTATAACTGACAGACTGGGGGCTGGGTCATGTGACCACATTGTGTCATTATCAAAGGAAATTTACTATATTTGACCATCAAATTCCTCCTGTGTTCTGCATATGGATAATATATTTATTATCCAGAATGGAAATAGGTTTTCTTTTGTTAAATTAATTCTGTATTCGTATGACAGACATGCCAACTTATCTACTTGGATTCGTTAATGAATGGGAGCTGCCATACCGCTTTCATATAACGCATTAGTACAAAAAGAAACAAGATGTGTGTTTTGCTCCAATGCTTCTCCCTCACACCTTGGGAGTTTCGACACCCAATCAAATTACTTACATAATCATTGTCCAGAATCCTCTATTCAATGTCCGAGACCCCAATAATATTCTGGAAACCCCTGTTTAATGTCCGGGCAACCGTGCCTGAATACATTATAGCCATATCAGTCAGGTGATCTACAATAAAAGAGAAAACTGTGTATGAGACTGGAGACTGTTACCCAGGTGAAGGTTCTTGACCAGGGAATTATGGGATGGGGTCTCTATGGTCCGTTAGAATTAAACACAGAGTTAAGGCAGTGCTGGGTGACCATTGGATTGAACCAATATTATGAGGGTGGGGAGGTAGAGAGTAAAGGCTTGTAAACCTTACCTGCCACGGTTTAAAACATTTCTCTGTTACTTGCAACGGGGGATTCTTGTCTAGGAGACGATAAGGAAAAAAAACTTTTATTCGTTTTGAGCTTTCATGGAAATCGTTAAGAAATGGTTAAAGTGGAAATAAAACTTACCTGAACCTCCATGTCTGTCCTGGGAGGTGTCTGAGAGATTTTCCTTCCTGGGATTCACTTCCTGAGTGGAAATGATGGAGACAATAATGATTAGAAGAACATTATTGGAGATTATTATTAATGAGCAACAATAATATCCTGTACCCCCCCCACCCATTGGAAAGTACCCAGAGCGAGGACCCAAACCTATAGGTCCTCACCCTGGGTTAAGCTTCTAACTTCGCACTTACCTCTTAAACTTACATCACTGCGCGTTGTTCTTCTCTTCCACGCCCGGTCCTGGTGGACACCAGTAGGAAGACCTGCTACTTAACAGCAAGTCTACCTATTGGCCAGCCAAGTGAGAACAGCACGCCGGCAATCGCACGTTTAAGAGGTAAGTACAGGAGGTAAGCAGGGTTGGAGCTTAACGCAGGATGAAGACCTAGTGGTTTAGATCCTCACCCTGGGTACCTGAACATTTCCATGAAATCAGTGAGAATGAAACTTACCTCTCTCCTTCTTGGGTGGTTGTGGGGGGGATTGCCAGGGAATCACTTTCTGCATGGAAATAATGGAGACAATAGGGATTAGAAGATTATATTAATGTGGGAGATTTCCACAAACGGTCTAGAAATGAATTAAACTTACATATTCTCCAAGGCAAATCTCACACGCCTTTTTCTGCGGATCGTATCCGGCCTAGTTTGCACATTGGATCCTTCTCTTCTGGTTGGGATCCACCAGTAGGGTTGAGTAGATTTCTTCCGTTTCTTCTTCTGCAGTAACAATGTATTTTCATTGAATTAAATTGAAACCATATTGTACTTTTTGCTGTGTGTAGTATAATAAGAGAGACTGCACTATCCCTGTTTTAGCCCTGATTTGTTCCAACGCCGTGTCAACAGAAGTAGGAGCTCCTGCAGATCGCAAATCAGGTTTTCTATAGAGTCTATCTCCTTATCCAGGGTCTTGAGAACTTTTTTGTGCTTATATGCACTGAACGTTTTCAGATCCCTGCATATCTGCAAAGCTGCTCACTCATACAAAACACGTCGTCTGTACTTTCCGCTCTCCTGAATTTGGACGACTAAATATGTAGACTCCACCAGTAGAGACTGGCGACTGCAGACCAAACCCTCCATTGGATGTTCATAGCTAATGTCTTCTACAATGTCGCCACTTGTGTACTACAGAAAGATAAAATAAGGGATTATTTTTATACTTTGAACATGACACCCCAGACCATAAAGAACCCAGACTGTCTCCTTCATTTGCTGATTTACAGCTATGCTGGTCTGGCCCCCTGCTTGCCGTTTCATGCAAGCAGAGGGCAGTGTGTGAACGCCGTGGAAAAGAGGCCGTGTAAGTACAGATCAGGAGAGTTTTTTTACAAGCTAATAGAGCGGTTGGGGGTGGGAGGGGGAGCCCTACACTACAGCAAATTTTGTTAAAAGTGGTGGACATGCCCTTTAAGTGGAAATAAATTTACCTTATCTCTCCGTCTATTCTGGGAGTTTTCTGGGGATTTTCTTGCCCGGGATTCGCTTCCTGAAATGGAAATAATGGAGACAATGGGGATTATAAAAAAATTTATTGGAGATAATATTAAAGGACAACAATAGTGGTCCGCCCCCCCCTCCTTTTCAAGTACCCAGGGTAAAGATCCAAACCGCTAGTCCTCACCCCTGGTTAAGCTTCTAACTCCTGCACTTCTCTCTTAAACTTACAGTCACTGGTGCGTTGTTCTTCTCTTCCTCGCCCGGTCCTGGTGGAACCAGTAGGAAGACCTGCTACTTAAACAGCAAGTCTACCTATTGGTCAGCCTGGTGCGAAGTGAAGAACGCACGCCGCAATCGCACGTTTAAGAGGTAAGTACAGGAGTAAGTGCAGGAGTTGGGAGCTTGGGGATGAAGACCTAGTGGTTTAGATCCTCACCCTGGGTACCTGAACATTTCCATGAAATCAGTGAGAATGAAACTTACCTCAATCTCCTTCTTGGGTGGTTGCGGGGGGGATTGCCAGGGAATCACTTCTGCATGAAATAATGGAGACAATAGGGATTAGAAGATTATATTAATGTGGGAGATTTCCACGAAACGGTCTAGAAATGGAATTAAACTTACATTATTCTCCAAGCAAATCTCACACCCGTTTTCTGCGGATCTTATCGCGGCCTAGTTTGCCATTGGATCCTTCTCTTCTGGTTGGGATCCACCAGTAGGGGTTGAGTAGATTTCTTCGTTTTCTTCTTCTGCAGTAACAATGTATTTTCTAGAATTAAATTGAAGACCATATTGTACTTTTTGCTGTGTGTAGTATAATAAGAGAGACTGCACTATACCTGTTTTAGCCCTGATTTTTCCAACACCGTGTCAACAGAATGTAGGAGCTTCTCCAGATCGCAAATCCGGGTTTCCATAGATTCTATCTCCTTATCCAGGGTCTTGAGAACTTTTTTGTGCTTTGACGCACTGAACGTTTTCAGATCCCTGTATACGCCAAGCTAAGCACTTTCTATCAAAATGTCGGTGCGTTCTTCTTTCCTTAAAAATTTGACACTAAATAGTCATGTAGACCCTCCAGGTAGACTGGCGACTGCAATCCGTAAAGCCCTTCATTGGATGTACTGGCTAATTTCTTCTACAATGTCGACACTTGTGTACTACAGAAAGAATAAATAAAGGGATTATTTGTATTTCCTTTGGACAATGGCACCCCGACCTTAAAGAACCCAGACATATCTCCTCATTTGCTTTGATTTACAGCTATGGATATATAAAGCAATGAAAGGATTTGTGGCCAATGCAGATTTCCCTGTGCTGTTATTTTGCAGCGACCAATCAGATGTTACCGTTTTACTGGCTCTACAAACATTCCCAACATTTGATTGGTTTCTGCAGATTATCAGCACAAAGTAATAATCCCTTTAATTTCCCCAAGTAAAACAGAAAAGCAAAATCTGCTGCCTGTGGCCCTGTTGGGATTTATATAAAGTGGGAAATGGGAACCCAACGTTCTCATCTTCCCCATATTGACTTAGAACATGACTTGTCTCCTGTGGACTTACGCCACAAAAATACTTGCAACTTCTCGTATTGCCCATCGTATTGCCCATCTTGAAATCTAAAGGATAAAACACAAAGTCAAATATCTAAACGCACACTACTGATTCCTTTCCCATTACACAATACGGATATGCAGGGGCAGGACAGGTTTTTAGTCAGTAGTTACCCTTGGCAGTTTAACAATCTCATTTATATTATTATCAATGTCGGAATAATCGATCGGTAAAAACATTATTATGGGAAAACCAAGTAAATCCAGTTCTAACTGGTACAAGAAATTAAAATTATATAATTTTTTTTAATAATAATATTATAAATTGTTTCCCTATTTCTAATAGAGATTTACAGGACAGTTCTAGGGATTTACATATTAAATCTAAATCTACTTTTAAACTGTTACTATGAAAATCAAACCTTGAGCAGCAAAAATTTTTTCTGTCTCCACCTTGCAAAGTCAAATGTGTGACTAACCCTGCTTGGCTCTCCCCTATTTATACTGTCTGGCTGTGGGACATCATAGTTACCATGGCAACGGTATACCTAACATAAAAAATGAACAGAATATTCTAGAACTAAACTATCAGTTGTCTATTTAAAAATATGAAATCGAATTACTATATACCTAGAATAATTTAATAAAGTAATATAAGTAATACACAACCTACAATGCTACTGCACTATAATTAATAGTTTTATTCTTGACTATGGACACTGAACATTCATTAAAATATTAAAGTGGAACACGGAAGAAATAATCATGTTCAGGCTAGAAATAATGAGCTGTACCCATAATGCTCTAGGTACCGGTGTAAAGTATACAGATACATCCCTGATATTAATGGCATGCTTGTGACGTTCGGTACAATCTCCCTGCAATGTGTTTAGCGCGATGATGTCAGTTATTATAAACAATGACAAAACGCTCATAGGGGGCTTGTAGCGAGAACCGCTAATGATTTCTATTACCCATAAGGCAGCAACGAGCGGAGAGCGTCTCTCTGTCATAGCTAATGGGGTAACCCATTCCGAGTCTTTAAGGCCTGCAAAAGCTTTCCATCCTATAGAGCCGCTATCGCTCCTCCATTGGTTGTGTATCTATGTAGATGTTTATATAGCGCTACCTGGGGACATAGCGCTGTACAATATTAGAAAGACGTACTACAAAGGGGTATAACGATATCAATAAATACATAACTATATAATATGTGCATCAAAAACTATACAAGTGCTTATACCACGTAACATGAGGTCTCTGCCCCGTAGAGCTTACAATCTAATCAGGTGGGTAACATCAGATACACAGGGAAGTGGGACCAAGTTTTTGCCCACAAATAGAAAAAAAGAGGAATAAAGCACAACTGCAACACCTTAGTAAAAATATAATGGAGCAGTCCTTTATTTATGCGTTTAGGGACACAGGCTAAAAGCATTAAATATTACAATTATTCTCCTGACCTGATATCTTGCTGCATCACATGTTGGTGTATAGTATACATCACCGATAATAATAGGTCAACCAAGGCAGCACAAATAATATGGAATATGAACGGTCTGGTCAGAGAATGTAACCCAAGGGCGTTCACGGCATACGCGTTTCACTCCCGATCTCGTGCATGGAGCTTTCTCAGCCAAGTTTTTTGTACACCGCCGCAACTGCCATTATTTCTGTCTTACAGCTACGCTAACACTTGGTACATCATATTATTATTTTTTTTGGATTTATATGCGCCAACATCTTCCGCAGCGCTTTACAATTACATGTATACATTCACATCAGGCCCTGCCCAAAGAGCTTACAATCTAAGCACATTTTTTGACACATACAACTTATCAGTATGTCTTTATGATTGTGGGGGACACCGGAGTCCCCGGAGGAACCCAGCAAACACGGGGAGAACATCCAAACACCCTTGCAGATGCTGCAAGGCATCAGTGCAACCACTGAGCCACCATGCTGCCCTTAACACCTCTTTATGATCCGATGGATCTTTATTAATGTTGGGAGACTGGCATGGTAACTTGTTGTACTGGTTATCTTTATTAAATGCTGGAGACCTCATTGTAACTGGTTGTACCTGCTTGATCTTTATTAATGCTGGAGACTGGCATTGTAACTTTTGTACCTGGTTAATCTTATTAAATGCTGGAGACTGGCATTGTAACTGGTTTGTACCTGGTTGATCTTTATTAATGCTGGAGACTGGCATTGTAGCTGGTTGTACCTGGTTAATCTTTATTGCTGGAGGCTGGCATTGTAGCTGTTTGTACCTGGTTGATCTTTATTGCTGGAGACTGGCATTTTGCTGGTTACCTGGTTGATCTTTATTGCTGGAGGCTGGCATCATACATCGTTGTTCCTGCCCTGGTAACTTCTTTGTCATTTACACTTTTTCATTTGTACAAAACTATGATTTTTATTCAGTTTATTATTATTTTGTATCCTGCAACTTTTATTGGTTTACACATTATATTCCATAGGACTGGTTCACACCCTGGAGCGACCAATCTTATTTTAAAGCCACACAGACCAATCACTTATGTAAATTAACATTGCAGCTTCAGTAACAGGATTGCCCCCAGTGTGTTTTCAATATTAATATATTTAGTCCAGGCTTGTGTGGGTTTCCTCTAGGTACTTTGTTTGCCCTTTAATAACAGGGCCACATCTACCATTAGGCAGAGTGAGGCATTTGTCTCAGTTGGCACCCCGGCACTGAAGAAGAAAGGCGGCAGACAGGCAGTTGTAGAGAAAAAATATTTTTTTCCTTGACCAGTCAAGAAAAAATAAAAGAATTTTCCTAGTAACAGATATAATGTTGTTAAAATCCTTTTATATGGTAGGTTAGCTTTATTAGGTTTGTTAGACTGGTTAGGTTAGTTAGGGCCCTGCTGAAAGGTCTACCTTGACATGGTGGAAGCTTAGAAATCTTTTGGCATTTCTAATGTATTGTAACAGTTGTACCAACATGTATAGCACAGGCTATAAAATAAGTTAATTCTGATTTAGCAACAAAAACCTGAAAGGAGCAATAGTGTAGGGGCAAAACAAGCTGTTTGAGAAAGGGATGTAATATCTGTTTCTAGTCATTTACTTATTGCTAATTGACTGTCTGAGGAACTGTTTTAAATACCGATGTGATAGGAAGTTAAAAATCATAAAACTTTAACCACCACGCCCACCACAGAGCCACACCCATTCTAATATGGCGCCTCACACAAAAGGACGGCATGAGTTTGCCTCAGGCCAAAAACCCTAGAAATGCCCCTGTTTTAATAATAAATTTATAGTATTACATTGGGAAGCATGACATGTATTGTCCTTTTAATGGCCTTTATTGTATTCCCGTTGACCTGGATCTTGGGGTAAATTCAAGTCGACATACACACTAAAATGGACCAAAAGCGTGGTCGTTTTTCCTTTACCATTAAGTTTTTTTCCTGTCTGTGGGTTTCCCAATACATAGTAACTAGTAATTCAGGTTGAATAAAGTCTTACATCTATCAAGTTCAACCTTTTCACCCATCCTATTCCCTGCCTAACAGTTGATCCAAGGAAGGCAAAAATCCCCAGCTAAAAAGGAAGGGAAAATTTTCTTCCTGACTCCAAACGGCAACCCTGGATCTACCAGAAAGAACTATGTATTATATGTACATATTAATAATATGTATTAATACCAGTAATTCTCATTATTATATAGTATCCCCGTACCAACCAGAACTACAGTATATGTATTAATCCAATAATTCTCAATATTATATAGTATCCCGTACCAACCAGAACTACATTATATATTAATACCAGTAATCCTCAATATTATATAGTATCCTCGTACCAACCAGAACTACAGTATATGATTAATACCAGTAATTCTCAATATTATATAGTTCCCCGTACCAACCAGAACTACAGTATATAATAATACCAGTAATTCTCTATATTTAGTATCCCCGTACCAACCAGAACTACAGTTTATGTATTAATACCAGTAATTCTCAATATTATATAGTATCCCCGTACCAACCAGAACTACAGTTTATGTATTAATACCAGTAATTCTCAATATTATATAGAATCCCCGTACAAACCAGAACTACAGTAATGTATTAATACCAATAATTTTCAATATTATATAGAATCCCCGTACCAACCAGAACTACAGTATTGTATTAATACCAGTAATTCTCAATATTATAGTATCCCTGTACCTACCAGAACTACAGTATATGTATTAATACCAGTAATTATCAATGCTTGTGAAGGTTCTCATTCATCCAGGTCATGGTATATCTGTTGTATTCAATTAGATCAACTGGACTTGAGGTTTAGTTCTTGAAGACGTTTCGCTAGTCATCCGACTGGCTTTCTCAATTCAGAATGACTTGTACAAGAATCTGTGGCAATTATGTACCTTGGAAAATCCCAATTAGCATATACAGCCAAGTTTTAAGGGATGTGATTGGATAGTGGCTAAGAGGTGTTATGGAACACCCAGAGTAAGGTGTCAAAACAGCATTGTACATAGCAGACAGTTGGTGTCGACCCCACCCCCCACCTCTATTTAGGCTTGGTTTCTTATTTTTACATAACTGGACTTGTGCCTGAATACCACCTATTTCAAATACAGGGATAAGTTCTATAAGCAAAAACACGGATGTGCTATGGGATCTCCAGTTTCACCCATTGTGGCCAACCTTTACATGGAGGAGGTAGAAAAACAGGCGCTTAATACCTTTAAGGGCATAGTACCCAGCCACTGGTTCAGATATGTGGATGACACCTGGGTTAAAATCCACCAGAAGGAAGTACAAGCTTTCACAGAACACATTAATGCGGTAGACCAGAACATCAAATTTACAAGGGAAGAGGTACAAAACAACAAACTGGCTTTCTTGGACTGCTTGGTAGAAGTTAAGGAAAATGGTAAACTGGAAGTAGAGGTTTACAGAAACCAACACCACAGATCAGTATTTGATGTTTGACTCCCACCACCCTTTAGATCACAAGCTGGGTGTCATCAGAAACCTGCAACACAGAGCTGAGACATCCCCACTAGCACAGAGGTGAAGGCTAAAGAAATGAAACATCTCAGAGGAGCCCTTAAAACTTGTGATCCAGACTGGGCCTTTGTCAAAAGAAGTAGAAGGAAAGAAAAACCCATACAACAAGTGAAGGGGAAAGCAAGACAGGAGAAAAACTGGTCATCCCATATGTAGCAGGGGTCTCCGAGAAATTAAGAAGAATTTTCAAAAAACACTGTTCCCTGTCTGCTTTAAACCAAACACACTGAGGCTGCAATTGGTACATCCAAAAGACCCAATACCCAAACACAAAAAAGCAACATCATATACGCAGTGCAGTGCAGGAAGAGTGCTCTGATTTGTAAGTGGGCGTGTGGGGGAGCAACTGCATCAACGTATAGCCCAGCAGAGAAGAGCCAATTCCTCGGGTCAGGACTCAGCCGTGTTCCTGCATCTTAAGGATAAAGGACATACCTTGAAGTTTTTAATGTTAACATACTGGCGAAGGAACGTGACTGGTTCAAGAGAGTTGTTAAGGAGGCCATTTATGTGAAAATAAAGAAACCAAGCCTAAATAGAGGTGGGGGGGTTCAACACCAACTGTCTGCCATGTACAATGCTGTTTTGACACCTTACTCTGGGCGTTCCTATAACACCTCTTAGCCACTACCAATCACGCCCTTACACTTGGCTGTGATATGCTAATTGGGATTTTCCAGGGTACATAATTGCCACAGATTCTTGTACAAGTCATTCTGAATTGAGAAAGCCAGTTGGATGACTAGCGAAACGTCTTCAAGAACTAAACTTCAAGTCCAGTTGATCTAATTGAATACAACGATATAGTAATTCTCAATATTATATAGTATCCCTGTACCAACCAGAACTACAGTATATGTATTAATACCAGTAATTCTCAATATTATATAGTATCCAGGGGCGTCTCTAGGGTCTGAGAAGATATGGGCACTTTTGGGCACTCCATTGCCGCGCGTAGTCCTGCGAATTTTTTAGGCCATGCCCCTTACCCACACCAATTAAGCCACACCCACTAGGTACTTAATAGAAATAGACAGAGAGACAAACTGAGCAATAGATACTCAGCCAGGAAGTTATGACTAGAAAGACAGAGAAATAGACAAAGAAGTGTAGACAAATACACGATTAATGACCGATTAATGACACAGAGGCACAGTATTCCATTATAGTGGTAGCAAATTGGAAATTTCAGTATATACTGATAGCAAACTCAAAATGTCAGTATATATTATATATAGGCAACTTCAGTATATACTGGAGCAAACTGGCAATTTCATATATATGGCAGCAAACTGGTATTTTCTACATTTGGTAGCACGCTGGCAATTTAAGTATTACTGGCAGCAAACTGGTATTTCATTACATATTGGTACACACACTGGCAATTTAAGTATATACTGGTAGCAAACGAATATTTTCATTACATACTGGTAGCACACTGGCAATTTCATTATTACTGGTAGCAAACTGGCATTTTCATTACATACTGGTAGCACAATAGCAATTTCATTTTTACTGGTGGCAAACTGGCAATTTCATTATATACTATAGCTATAGGCATTTTATTACATACTGGTAGCTATGGGCATTTGATCACCTACTGGTAGCCATGGGCATTACATACACCTACTGATAGCCATGGGCATTTCTTACATACAGGTAACTATGGGTATTTTATCACATACTGTTAGCCATGGACATTTCATAACATAATGGTGGTAACCATGGGTATTTCATTACATACAGGTGGCCATGGGAATTTTATCATATACTGGTAGGCATGGGTATTTCATTACATACAGGTAGCCATGGGTTTTCACAACTGGTAGCCATTGGCATTTCATTACATAATGGTAGCCATGGGCATTTCATTACACACAAGTATTCATGGGAATTTTATCACATACTAGAAGCCATGGGAATTTTATTACATACTGGTAGCCATAGGCATTTCATTACATACTGGTAGCCATGGGCATTTCATTACATAATGTTAGCCATGGGGATTTCATTACACACAGCCTGGAAGCCATGGGAATTTTATGACATACAGGTAGCCATGGGTATTTTATCACATACTGGTAGCCATGGGCATTTCATAACATAATGGTGGTAGCCATGGGTATTTCTTACATACAGTAGCCATGGGTATTTCATTACATACAGGTAGCCATGGGTATTTCATTACATACAGGTAGCCATGGGTATTTCATTCATACAGGTAGCCATGGGTATTTCATTACATAATGGTGGTAGCCATGGGTATTTCATTACATACAGGTAGCCATGGGTATTTATCACATACAGTAGCCATGGGTATTTTATAACATAATGGTGGTAGCCATGGGTATTTCATTACATACAGATAGCTGTGGGAATTTTATCACATACTGGTATCCATGGGTATTCTCATTACATACAGGTAGCTATGGGAATTTTATCACATACTGGTACCATGGTATTTCATTACATACAGGTAGCCATGGGTATTTCATTACATACAGGTAGCCATGGGTATTTCATTACATACAGGTAGCCATGGGTATTTTATCACATACTGGTAGCCATGGGCATTTCATTACATACAGGTAGCCATGGGTATTTCATTACATACTGGTAACCATGGGTATTTCATTACATACAGGTAGCCATGGGTATTTCATTACATACAGGTAGCCATGGTATTTTATCACATACTGGTAACCATGGGTATTTCATTACATACAGGTAGCCATGGGTATTTCATTACATACAGGTAACCATGGGTATTTCATTACATACAGGTAACCATGGGTATTTCATTACATACAGGTAGCCATGGGTATTTTATCACATACTGGTAGCCATGGGCGTTTCATAACATATTGGTGGTAGCCATAGGTATTTCATTGCATACAGGTAGCCATGGGAATTTTATCACATACTGGTAGCCATGGGCATTTCATAAAATAATGGTGAAAGCCATGGGTATTTCATTACATAATGGTAGCCATGGGTATTTCATTACATACAGGAAGCCATGGGGATTTTATCACATACTAGTAGGCTTGATAAAGGGTGGAGGTCCACCCGAAACGTTGCCGGAGATGAATCTCACAGTTGGGTGAATAAAAATTCAAATTGTTTGCAACTAAAAGTACTTTGGAGTGGTCTGCTGCATTTTCTGATGGTATACTGGTAGCCATGGGCATTTAATAACATAATGGTAGCCATGGGTATTTCATTTCATGCAGGTAGCCATGGGCAGTACAAAACCTACTGGTGGTAGCCATGGGTATTTTATCACCTACTGGTGGTAGCCATGGGCATTTCATAACATACTGGTAGCCATGGGAATTTTATCACATACTGGTATTTGATACAATTCCCATGGCTACCAGTAAGTAATGGAATGCCCATGGCTACCATTGTGTAATGAAATGCCCATGGGCATGTCATCACATAATGTCAGCAGTGGAGCAGCTAGAGGCCGGAGTTTAGTCCACATGCAGGGGCGCCAGTTCTTAATAGTGCTTCGCTGCTGTGTGGTGACGTCATCGCGCAAGGAACTACTGGGAACGGGAAAATGGTTCGGGGCACCGCAATAGGGTAAGTTATGTTAAAAGATTTGGGGCACTTTGCGAAAGACCTGGGGCACGTGCCCTGAATGTTTTAACATAAATACACCACTGCTGACCGTCCAGTGGTTCTTTCCTGCTGACATTCCAGTGACGTTCACTGGGGGGATAATGGTTTACGCCTTGTAATGCTGGACAACCAGGCGGTTGTCCGAAACTTTGCGGGACCGTCGTCTGGTAAGACATAGTTTGTGGGCGCCTTTAGTGCTTCCTAATTCCATTTCACATTGATTATTGTATGCCCCTCTTTATGGTTTGTATATAAGGGTTTGCCACATTCTTAAAGTCACACTAACCCTCAGTACATAATCACAATCAGTTGTGTGTTTTATATGGAAAATGGCAATATCGTCTGTACGTTGCCCTGTAAGATTCCATTCGTTCTCACGCCCCCTGTGCTGTAACCTTTAATTCCCCTCCCTGTGGAGGAACTTTATTAAGCATTGTATGTAAACAACCAATATGAGATAATACTTTCTCTTAAGCCTCGTACACACGTCAGATCATTTTCACGATTTGCCCGATGAACGACCCATCGTGCGACATTCGTGCGAAAATGAAGCTTTAACAATCTTTCTAAGACCAACGATCCACGACTATTCTCGGCTTTTTCCGACGATCAGCCAGGCGGATTCGTTCTGCCAATTGTCGTATGTTTGTACATAGTCAGCAGATTATCGGTAGACTGTGAAGATGGACTTCCTACTAGGCCCACTAAAGACGGGCACTTTTCCCTGTAGGAGATGTGGCAGTTGTAATGCGATAATTCCAGGAGAAATTTTATACCATCCGAGTAAGGGATTTAAAATAACACTTAAAGACTTCGCTACCTGTTCATCTAAAGGGCTAGTGTATCTCCTTAAATGCCCATGTGGCAAAGGATACGTAGGGAAAACAGAAAGGGAGGTGAAAGTGCAGATAAGTGAACATAAAAGGGACATCAACAAATATACAGGAGAACAATCGATATACGAGACTCCTGTAAGTAGACATTTTTTTCAGAACCGACATCATGCTTCACAATTGAAATGGCAGGTTCTAGAGGTGGTTAAACCTGCAATCAGAGGGGGTGACTACAGAAAAATCCTTTTGAGAAGAGAGGCGAGTTGGATTAATAAATTACATACGTTACACCCTAATGGTATGAATGAGGATTAAGCAGTTTTATTTGGACCTTGTTGTGCCTTTTTCAGGCTATATAATCAGTTTCTTTATTGTTGAATATAGGATTTCCCATATAGTGATTGCATATTATTATATGCTTTTTCTCTCAGGCCCCACATTGCCATCTACAGGACACAGACAAGAATAAAAAGCGTCATTCTGAGATGGTTTGAACTAATGATGTAACAAATTATGTAACATTGATATGTAGAAGTAACGATATTGTTTTATTATTATATTCATGTTTTTAATGGTTTTTATTCTTGGTATGGTATTTATTCATGGTATCTATGCATTGCACAGTAACCGGTTTATCATCACTTATTTATTGTTGACCTGCATTTAGCAGATATGAATGGTACTTTAGTTCTTTAGACATTTCTCAAAGTTTTAACAACTCTAGTTTTTATGGCACTTAACACTTTATTGTATAATGCACTTTATAATATTGAACTTTGTTTATATGATTCTATATATTTTTGTATGGGTAGCCTCTGGTTGGTCCCCCACTCATGATGTCACATATGGAGGTCGGGTTTAGGGTTTAAAAGGTTGATGTTTTAGTCACACTGATTGTACCTGAGGAAGGGACATTGCATCCCGAAACGTTGTGTATGTTGTTTTAAATAAACACATTTTTGGATTCCCCTGATTAGTGTGCTCCCCCATCATCTTTTTTCTTTTACTGGTAATGAACATTCAATTTGTTGATTATAGACATTGGTTACAATTTCTTTAAAATCGTTCATTTTTTTGACAGTATGATTGTAAAGGTGAAAGAAAGAAGGGGGGAAGGGGGAAAACAAACAAGAAGAATATAACATAGTAATTTAAACTACATCACTTATATCCTGTCTATGTTTAGGGTCGTATTTACAATAACTATTTCATTTAGTATAACTTTACTGAGGTCAGCTGTACTGGGCATGACTCATGGGTATTGGACCATCTGGCCCATATCTTTTCATATTTAGATGGGCATCCTCTATGTGTGTAAATTGCTTTTTTATGGGGTAGGGTTTTGTTGACGGCAGCCTTCCACATTCTAATGTTTTCTAATGTTTTCTGTAAGGAGTTAATTTATATTCATATTGAGATCGTACATACTGCATTATGGTTTTTTATACTGCGTTATTAATTAAGTCCTATGGCCTTAGAGCCTTTTATTAGTATATTTCACAATATTATTATGTTTCACTATATAATTGTTACAATGTGTTTCCGTATCTAATTGTAACTATTCACTTTCTCTGCCTTATTCAACAGCTTTTATATTTCCTTCACATATTTCTACACGTGGTGGCGCCATCTTGTGGACTTTTTTAAGAACTCTTCTTCACAGGCCAGCTTATATTCTTTTTCTTATTACTATCTTGATGATATTTTAATAATGTACTGTTTCCTCATATATATGGAAGGTTCTATGTGAATGTAATATATACTAGTTACACATATTCTATACACCTACAAGTATCATGCACTTTATTTAGATATGTGATCTTTTATAGTTTAACAATCTCTTTTATTGCTTTTATGTATATAACTGTTGAGACACTTAGTTATTTATAATATTGGAATACTGTCTATAATTGTATAAGATTATATTTTAGTGTTTTATGTATTTATGTACACATATTATATGCACTATAGCACTTTTTGGTTGAACCAATTAGAAAAGAGAACTAGCCCCAGAGGGCGGTCCTTAATAGTGGTTCACCTATTTAGATGTGTAACACTGTTGAAGAAACATCACCTGAGGAAGGGGGCACGTACCCCCCGAAACGTTGTGAGATGTTGTTTGGTCTATATTGAATAAAATTACTGTTTGGATTGCCACCCTTGCTATTTCGTTATTCCCCAGCCTTCCACATTCCCAGATCTGGAGGGTCAGCTTGCATCCAGGTAAGGGCAAGTTGTTTTTTGGCAAGACTAAATGTTTCAGTTAGGAATATTGTATGGTATTTAGCAGTAGTGATGTGTTCTATGGTGCCTAACATATGATGTATTCTATGGTGCCTAACATATGATGTGTTCTATGGTGCCTAACATATGATGTGTTCTATGGTGCCTAACATATGATGTGTTCTATGGTGCCTAACATATGATGTGTTCTATGGTGCCTAACATATGATGTGTTCTATGGTGCCTAACATATGATGTGTTCTATGGTGCCTAAATATAGTGGTTCTATGGTGCCTACCATATGATGTGTTCTATGATGCCTACCATATGATGGTTTCATATGTGCCTAACATATGATGTGTTCTATGGTGCCTAACATATGATGTGTTCTATGGTGCCTAACATATGATGTGTTCTATGGTGCCTAACATATGATGTGTTCTATGGTGCCTAACATATGATATGTTCTATGGTGCCTAACATATGATGTGTTCTATGGTGCCTAACATATGATGTGTTCTATGGTGCCTAACATATGATGTGTCTATGGTGCCTAACATATGAATGTGTGCTATGAGCCTAACATATGAGTGGTGTTCTATGGTGCCTAACATATGATGTGTTCTATGGTGCCTAACATATGATGTGTTCTGGTGCCTAACAGATGTATGTTCTATGGTGCCTAACATATATGTTCTATGGTGCCTAACATATGATAGTTCTATGGTGCCTAACATATGATTGTTCTATGGTGCCTAACATTGATGTGTTTATGTGCCTAACATATGAGTGTTCTATGTGCCTAACATTGATGTGTTCTGTGCTAACTGATGTGTTCTATGGTGCCTAACATATGATGTGTTCTTGGGCCTAACATATGATGTGTTCTATGGTGCCTAACAGGCATGTCTTGAGGTTGAGCCCCATCTGCGAGCCCATATGATCGTGGGGAAATTGTACGACCTGCTCCATAACCCTGCACCCGTGTGCAGGACCATAGTAGGTGGTAGAACGTGCCTGTTGTTATTAGGCACTAGGGTGCAATTGGGGTTGTGGTTCGGTTTGCACTTTGAGATTTGTATGGGGTTAATTATGCTCTGTTTATAATATAGATCTGAGTGAGCCTATCTAGGGCGTCTTCCTATTCTTCCTTGTCCCATTTTTTTGTTTTTTGGCTTCTGTTTTGAGCCGACACCGTGTTGCGGAAGGGCATTATAAAATCTGGATATTAGTTTTGTTGAAATCGTACTGCGGGTTTTTGACTAGTTCTAATGGGGTGGTCTGAATTGTGTTTTCATAAGCATGTCTGATCTGAAGATATCTGAATACATATGGTTTGGTAGGTTGTGTTCTTGCTTAAGCTGATCAAATGTTTATATGGAGGAATTGTCTGATAAGGGTGATAGATGTCTTATTCCCTAATTGAACCAGATTTCAGCCTGCGGTTTTGTTAGAAATTCTAGGAGGGTTTTGTTATTCTATAAGGGGGGTTGATTATGTGTGGAATAGCAAAATGTTTCAATGCCAAGTCCCAAATTTTGAGAGCCTGGGTTAGTAGGGGTTGTGTGGGTTGAGAGAGGGGTGTACCTTGCTTTACTGTATAAGATACAGTATGTCTGGGTGGTTTTAAGCATGAGGTATACCCAACTGTCCCTGAACCTGTCAGATTCTGAGTGCCACCAATGAAAAATGTGGGAGAGCTGTGAAGCTATATAGTGTAAATTGAAGTTAGGAACTGCCAGGCCGCCCATTTCGGTTGGTCGTTGTGATGTTTGCCAATTGACTTTGTGTCTGGAAGGACCCCAAATAAAGGATTTAAAATTGGAGAGTGCCATAATGTTTAAAGAATTTTAGGAAGAAGTATCATTTTTGTTAAGTTGGCCCTTCCCGTGACACCTAGAGGGAGTTTGCTGCAGGTTTGTGCTTTAGTTTTGTTTTGATTAGAGGTTCCATGTTTAGGGTGAGCTAATCGTGTGGGTCTTTTAATATCCAGATGAAAGTATTTTATGGTACATACTCTGTCTAAGGGGATAGATGATCCCATCTGGGTTGGGGGTGACTATCCAGGGGAGAATTTGGGATTTGTCCCAGTTAATTGCCTAATCCTGAGTGTTCTCCATATATCTTTATTATTTTTAGTGCGTTCTGCAGGGATGCATATAACCCTATGACTTCCTGTTGCTTCCCAATTGTTAGTCCCTCTTTACTGGGATCCAAATGCATTTTGATGGCTAGGGGTTCTAATGCGTATAAGAGTGATGAGAGCGGACATCCTTGGCGGTTGCCCTTCTGTAGTGGGAATTGGTTAGAGGGCCATCTGTTATCTATGGTTTTGGCAACCGGTTTGGATTATATTGTATCCAGGCAATAAAGTTGGGTCCGAACCCGAAGTGATGGAGTACCTGCCAGAGGAAATGCCATTCTACAGAGTCAAGCGCTCGGGCTGCGTCGAGACTCACTATACACCTTGTACCACTGTTGCGATGTTGTTAAAATTACAATTATTCTCCTGACCTGATCTCTCGTCGCATCACATGTTGGTGTATAGTATACATCAACCGATAATAATAGGTCAACCGATCAGCACAAATAATATGTGGAATATGAGCGGTCGGGTCAGAGATGTAACAGCAAGGGGCGTTCACGCATACGCGTTTCACTCCGATGCTCGTGCATGGGAGCTTTCTCAGCCAAGTGTTTGTACACTGGCCGCAACTGCATTATGTCTGTCTTACGCTACGCTAACACTTGTACATCATGATTATATATTGTGGATTATTATAGCGCCAACAGCTCCATAAGCCGATTTACAAGGGGACAGGTATACAGTCACCTCAGGCCCTGCCCCAAAGAGCTTACAATCTCAGACATTGTTGACAATACAACTTATCCGTATATCTTTATGATGTGGGGAGGAAAACGGACAGTGACCGGAGGAAGGAAAACCCAAGCAAACACGGGGAGAACATACAAACTCTTGCAGTATGCTGCAAGGCATCAGTGCTAACCATGAGCCACTGATGCCCTTAAACTTTTAGTGATCCGATTGATCGTATTAAAATGTTGGGACGGACTGGCATCATTACTGTGTACCTGGGATGGTTTTTATTTAATGTGTGGGTGACTGGCATTGTAACTGTTGTTTACTTGGTTGATCTTTATTTAATGGTGGAGGCTGGCCATTGTAACGTTACATGTGATTTTAATTGGCTGCACCTTCTGGTTTGATTCCTGGTTAAGCTTTATGTGAGACGTGGCACTTGTAGCTGGTTGTACCTGGTTGATCTTAGTAGCTGGCCTGTAGGTGTACCTGCCGGTACTTTTGTAAGACTGTAGCTGGTTGTACTGGGTTGATCTTTATTGTGGATTGACTGGCATCATAATAGTTGTTCCTGCCCTGGTTTACTTCTGTCATTCATGGAGATTTTACACTTTTTCATTTGTACAAAACTATGTTTTAGTTCAGTTTGTATAGTATTTTGTATCATGCAGACTTTTATTGGTTTACACATTTTATATTCCAATAGGACGGTTAAAAACCCTGGGATCGACAATCTTATTTAAACCCACACAGACCAATGACTTGTAAATTAACATTGCAGGTTCAGTAACAGGAATGCCCCCAGTGGTTTTCATATTAATATATTTTAGTCCAGGCTTGTGTGGGTTTCCTCAGGTATTGTTTGCCCTTTATAATAAAGATTTAATAGTCATTCTGGGGAAGCATAGACATGAGTTTTGTCCTTTAATGGCCTTTATTGTAATCTCCCATTGACCAAGGATCTGGGGTAAATTAAGTCGACATACACACTAAAAGGACCAAAAGCGTGGTCGTTTTTCTCCTTTTACCATTAGTTTTTTATCCTGTCTGTTGGGTTCCCAATACATAGTAACATAGTAATTCGGTGAATAAAGTCTACATCTATCAAGTTTCAACATTTTTCACCCTCCTTTTACCCTGCCATACGTGATCAAAAAGGAAGCCAAAAATCCCAGCTAAAAAAGGAAAGGGAAGACAAAATTTCTTCTGACTCCAAAGGCAACCCGGATCAACCAGAAAGAACATGTATTATATGTATTATATTAATAAAATATGTATTATACCAGTAATTCTCATTATATATATTATGTTCCTTTACCAACAGAACTAAGTACTGTATTAATACCAGTAATTCTCAATATATATAGTATCCCTGTACCAAACCAGATACTAAGTATATGTAGTTATACCAGTAATTCTCAAATTATATAGATCCCGTACCAACAAAACCAGAAACACAGTATATGGTATTATACAGTAATTCTCAATATCTATATCATTGTATCCACTGTACAACCGAAGAACTACAGTATATGTATTAATAACCAGTAATTTCATAAATATTATATAGATCCCTCTGTACCAACCAGAAGACTACAGAGTATATGTATTAATACCAGTAATTCTCAAATTAGATATAGTAGCCAATGTACAACCAGAACTACAAGTATAGTGTCTATATACCAGTGAATTCTCAATATTATTATAGATATCACTTTGTACAACCAGAACTACAGTATATGTATAATACCAGAATTCTCAATATTATTAGTGATCCCTGTACCAACCAGAATACGTATTATGTATTAATACCAGTAATCTCAATATTATAGTATCCCTGTACCAACCAGACCTACGTAATGATGAATACCAGTAATTATCATCTATGATAGTAGCTATCCTCGACCAACCAGTACTACGTATATGTTTAATACCAAGTAATTCTCAATATGTAATAGATCCCCTGACCAACCAGAACTACAGTATATGTATAATACCATAATTCTCATTAGTATATGGTACCTTGTACCAACCAGAACTACAGTATAGTGTAGTAATACCGAGTAATTCTCACTATTATATAGTATCCCGGGACCAACCAGAATACGTATATGTATTAATACACCAGTATTCTCCAATATATATTGTATCCTGTACCAAACAGAACTACAGTATATGTATAATACCAGTAATTCTATATTATATAGTATCCTGTACCAACCAGAACTACAGTATATGTATTAATACCGTAATTCTCAACTATATATAGTATCCCTGTACAACCAGAACTACATATGTATTAATACCAGTAATTCTCATTATATATAGTATCCCTGTACCAACCAGAACTACAGTATAATGATTAATACCAGTAATCTCAATATTATATAGGATCTGTACCAAACCAGAACTACAGTATATGTCATTAATACCAAGGTAATTCTCATTATTATATATATCCCTGTACCAACCAGAACTACAGTATATGTATTAATACCAGTAATTCTCATATTATATAGTATCCCCGTACCAACCAGAACTACAGTAAATGATAATACCAGTAATTTCTCAATAATATATAGTATCCCTGTACCAACCTGGAACTACAGTAATGGATTAATAACCAGTTACATTCTCAATATTATAGAGTATCCCACATACCAACCAGAACTAGAGTTATGGTATTAATTCAAGGTGAATTCTCAACTATTCGTATACCGGTACAACCAGAACTAACAAGTTAGGTATTAATACCATAATCTCAATATTGATATAGTATGCCCCGTACCAACAACGAACTAGCAGTTATATGGTATAATACCAGTAAATCTCAATTTATATAGATCCCCGTACCAACCAGAATCTACAGAGTATATGATTATACCAGTAATTCTCAGATTATATAGTATCCCCGTACAACCAGAACTACAGTATAGTGTACAGTTGTGTTCAAAATTATTCAACCCCCAATGGATTGTAAAGGGTTTATGGAAATCTAGTGTACATTGATAATGTGTTCAGATGAAATAGTACAAGGACTTTTAAAGAACCAATGCAAACTAAAATGACATAATGATTGTAATACAGTATTAAAGGTTTTTTTGTGTGTGATTTCTCATTGACACAAATTATTCAACCCTTTACAAGATACCACACTCCTTCCTGACTCCAAACGGCAACCATGGATCAACCAGGAACGACGTATATGTATAATACCAGTAATTCTCATATTAATATAAGATCCTGTACCAACCAGAAACTACAAGTATAGATTAATACCAGTAATCTCAATATTATATAGTATCCCTGTGGACCAACCAAACTACAGTAGATAGATTAATACCAAGTAATTTATCAAATATTATAATAGTATCTATGTACCAACTAGAAACTACAGTAGAGGTATTAATACAGGTAATCTCAATATATATAGTAACTTATCCCTGACCAACCAGAACTACAGTATATGTATTAATACTAGTAATTCTGATTAGATAGATCCCCTGTTACCAACGAGGAACTACAGTATATCTTATTCTATACCAGTAATTCCAATATATATAGTATTCCTGTACCAACAGAACTAAAGCTATATGTATTTTCATACCAGTTAATTCTCATTATATAGGATCCCCTTACCAACCAAGAACTTACAGTATATGTATTAATACCAGAATCTCCCAATAATTATAGTATCCTGTACCAACCAGAAACTACAGTATTTGTATTAATACCAGTAATTCTCAATATTTATAGATCCCTGTACCAACAAGATCTACAGTATTGGGATTAATACCAGAAATTCCAATATTATTACAAGTATCCCTGTACCAACAAGAACATCAGGCCCTGCCCCAAAGAGATTACAATATAAGCAGAGTTATTTACACATTACACCTATCAGTATGTCTTTATGATGTGGGGGGAAAACGGAGATGACGTGCTCGGAGGAAAACCCATGCAAAAAAGGGAGAACATACAAAACCTCCTTGCCAATGGGTCCAAGGGGGATTCGAATCAGGACCTCGCGCGCAAGGCATCAGTGCTAACCACGGAGCCACCGTGTTGCCCGGTAAACACCTCTTATGATCGATTGATCTTGACTAAATGTGGGAGACTGGGGCATAATTACTGATTGTACCTGGAGTTTTTTATTTAATGTTGGGAGAGACTGGCAATTGTTAGATTGTTACCTGGTGGTCTTTATTTAATGCAAGAGACTGGCATTGTAACTAGTTGTACCTGGTTGATATTTATTTAATGCTGGAGAGGCATTGTACTGATGTAACCTAGTGTGGTCTTATTTTAATGCTAGGACTGGAATTGTAACTGGTTCTACTTGGTTGATCTTTATTTAATGCTGGAGGACTGGCATTGTAACTGGTTGTAACTTGTGGTCTTTATTGCTGGAGACTGCTTGTAACTGGTTGTACCTGGTAATCTTATTAATGCTGGAGACTGGCATTGTAACTGGTGGTACCTGTTGGTATTATTGCTGAGAGACTGGCATTGTAACTGGTGTACCTGGTTGATCTTTATTTAATGCTGGACGACTGGAATTGTAGCTGGTTGTACCTGGTGGTTTTATGCGGAGACTGGCATTGTAATGGTTGTACCTGGTTGATCTCATTTAATGCTGGCGACTGGCATTGTAAAACTGGTTGTACCTGGTTGATCTTTATTTAAATGCTGGGAGACTGGCATTGTAAACTGGTTTACCTAGGTTGATCTCTATTAATGCTGGAAGAATGGCATGTAACTGGTTTGTAACCTGGTTGGATCTTATTTAATCTCATTTACTCATTATGACGATAGGTGTTTACGGATAATAAAATGTCGTTTTCATATACAAGTAGGGATTATTACTGTGTGCTGTTTTGAGACTCTTTTCTTAGGGGATATAGGTATCCCAATTGTTAGTATATTGCTTCATTATGTCTCTTAGCACCACCTAAAATTACCAGGTGTTCAGTCTAATCCTCTATAAAATTGGTAGTGGGATCCTTTATATATCTTTAGTAAACATGGGTAGGAGCATGCTGCAAAGGCACCATGGAACGAAATAATAAAGGAGGATTAGTTGAAAGCAAAATTACTGTAACTGGAAGCAGGGAAGCATCTGGGGCGGCAAAAACATCAATGATGAGTTAAGTTAGTGGTTCCTGGGGTTTAGTCTCCTTAAAGAGGAAGTGATAAAGGTTGGACTAGATGGGACATAGGGACCATTAAACCTCCTATACTATGTTACTATGTAACTGTTAGACAATAGGGTAGGGTTTTATAAGATGGACTAGAGGACGTATGTCTTATCAACCTCCCAAACTATTGTTACTATGTAACGTAGGCGACATTAGGGGTGGGTATAAATGTTGGACTAGATGGAAGTATGTCTGTCTCACAACCTCCAAAATACTATGTTACTATGTCACTGTTAACAGACATTAATGGGTTGTTAGGGGGTATAAAGGTTGGACTAGATGGACGTATGTACTGTATACAACATCCAAGACTATGTTATATTGTAAACGTTTTATAACAGGGACATTATGGGTAGGGGTATAAAGTTGGACTAGATGGTGTATGTCTTTTATTAAACAACCTCCAATACTATGTTATATGTTGTAACTTTAGACAGACACTATGGGTGGTAGGGTATAATAGATTGATAGATGGGGAACGAGTCTTTATAAAACCTCAATACTATGTTAACTATGTCACTGTTATACAGACATTATGGGTAGGGTATAAAGGTTGGACTTGATGGACGTATGTCTTTATAAAAAATCCCAATACTATTGTTACTATGTAACGATTAGGCAGACTAGGAAACGAAGGTTAGGGTATAAAGGTTGCCTCGATGGAAGTATGTCTTATTATACAACCTACAATTACTATGTACTATGTCACTGGTTATACAGACATATGGGTCGGATAGGGTATAAAGGTGGACTAGATGGAACGGTATATGTCTTATACAACCTACAATACTAGTTACTTGTAACTTTGTTATTACAGACATTATGGGAAGGGTTAAAGGTTGGACTAGATGATGTAGTCTTATACATCCTCCAATAGTATGTACTATGTAAACTGTTAGACAGACACAATGTGTAGGGTATAAACGATTGGACTAGATGGTGGAAGTATTTGTCCTTTATTACAACTGCCAATATATGTTACTTGTCACTGTTAGACGACATATGGGTAGAGGGTAGAAAGGTGACTTGGATGGAAGTATGTCTTGCACAAACATCCAATACTATGTTACTATGTAACTGTTATACAGGACATTATGGGTAGGTTTAAAGGTTGGACTAGATGGACGTATGTCTTTATACAACCTCCAATACTATGGTATTGGTTCACTGTTATACAGACATTAGGCGGTAGGGTATAAAGGTTGACTAGATGGAGTTGGTCTTTATACAAACTCCACTTACTATGTTACTATGTAATGTTAACAGACTTTATGGGTAGGGTATATTATAAAGGTTGGACTAGCACGGCGTCTGTCTTTATACAACCTCCAAATATGTTACTATGAAAAACTGTTATACAAGACATTATGGCGTAGGGTATAAAGGTTGGACTAGATGGATGGATGTCTTATATACCTCCAATACTATGTTTACTATGTGGTAACTGTGATACAGACATGATGGTGGGTATTAAAGGTGTGTACTAGATGGACTAGTCTTGATACACCTCCAATACTATGTTAATAGTTAACTGTTATACAGGACATGTGGGAGGGTTATAAAGGTTGAACAGATGGACATATGGCTTTCATACATACCTCCAATACTATGTTACTATGAACTGGTATACAGACATTATGGGTAGTGTAAAAAAAGTTAGACGATGGACGTATGTATTTATACAACTCCAAACTATGTTACTATGTAACTGTTATACAGGAAATTATGGGTAGGGTATAAAGGTTGGACTAGATTGGACGTTATTCTTTATACAACCTCCGAAGTACATGTTACATGAAACTGTGCTACAGAATTATGGGTAGGGATTTTATAAAGTTGGACTAGATGGTTGTATGTCTTTATAAAACCTCCATACTATTGTTACTAGTAACTGTTCTACAGGACCCTTATGGTAGGGTATAAAGGTTGTACTAGATGGACGTATGCTTTATACAACTCCAATACTCTGTTTGTTCCTATGTACTGTTTATCCAGACATGTGGGTCGTGGGTCTAAAGGTTGTGAACTAGATGGACCATATGTCTTTATACATAGCCTTCCATACTATGTACTATGAAAACTGTTATACAGACTTATTGTAGTGTAAAAAAGTGAGACTGAGGGACGTATGCTCTTTATACAACCGCCCAATACTATGTACTCTGTCACTGTTATACAGAATTATGGGGTAGGGTTATAAAGGTTGAACTAGATGGACATAGGTCTTTATACAACCTCCCCATTACTATGTTACCATGTAACTGTTAGACAGGACATTATGGGGTAGTGTTTTAAAGGTTGGAACTAGAATGGACGTAGTCTTTATCCAACCTCCACTACTCGCCACGAAACACACAGGGGCCGCCACAGGACAGGGTGCGAGCGGTCATGCGAGCAAGACGGGACAGCTGTAGGGAGGGCGAGACGAGCATAAATACGAACACGAATGTTAATATGTGCTACAAGTTATAAAGGTGGACTGATGGGAAATATGTCTTTATACAACCTCCAATACTTTTTTCTAATGTACAGGTTATAAGACATAGGGGTAGGGATAAAGGTTGGGACTAGATGAAGGATGTCTTTATACAAACCTTCCAATATATGTTACTATGTAACTGTTATTACAGACATTATGGTAGGGTCTAAAGTGGGATTTAGATGGACGTATTGATTTATACAACCTCCACTACTATGTACGATGTAACTGTTAGACAGACCATAGGGTAGGGTTATCTAAAGGTTGGCCTAGATGGACGTATGTCTGTTTACAACCTCCAATACTAGTTACCCTGTAACTTTGGACAGACATTATGGGTAGTTAGGGTTATAAAAGGTGGACTAGTGGAGTATGTCTTTATACAACCTCCAATACTAGGTTACTAGTAACGAGTAGGCAGACATTATGGAGTAGGGTTAATAAATGTTGGATAGAGGAAGTATGTCTTTATACAACCTCCAATACTATGTACATGTCACTGTTATAAGACTTATGGGTAGGGATAAAAGGTTGGACTAGAGGACCGTTTTATAGGTCTGTATACAACCTCCAATTACTATGTTACTATGTAACTGTTATAAAGACATTGGGGTAGGGTATAAAGGTGGACTAGTGGACGATGTCTTTATACAAACCTCCATACTATGTACTATGTTAACTGTAGGACAGACACTTGGGTAGGGTTATAAAGATTGGACTAGATGGACGTATGTCTTTATAAAAACGCCAATTAAATGTTACTATGTCATGTTATACAGACATGGATGGGTAGGGTTATAAAAGGTTGGACTTGATTGACGTAGTCTTAACAACCTCCAATACTAGGTTACTATTGTAACTGTTATTACAAGACTTATGGGTTAGGGTATAAAAGGTTGGGACTAGATGGACGTATGTCTGAGAATGTAACCGCAAGGGGCGTTCACGGCATACGCGTTTCACTCCCGATGCTCGTGCATGGAGCTTTCTCAGCCAAGTTTTTGTACACGGCCGCAACTGCCATTATTTCTGTCTTACAGCTACGCTAACACTTGGTACATCATATTATTATTATTTTGGATTTATATAGCGCCAACATCTTCCGCAGCGCTTTACAATTACATGTATACATTCACATCAGGCCCTGCCCCAAAGAGCTTACAATCTAAGCACATTTATTTGACACATACAACTTATCAGTATGTCTTTATGATTGTGGGGGAAGTAAACCGGAGTGCCGGAGGAAACCCAAGCAAACACGGGGAGAACATACAAACCTGCGATGCTGCAAGGCATCAGTGCTAACCACTGAGCCACCATGCTGCCCTAACAACCTCTTTATGATCCGATTGATCTTATTAAATGTTGGAGACTGGCATCATACTGGTTGTACACTGGATGGTTTTTATAAAGTTGGGTGACTGGCATTGTAACTTGTTGTACTTGGTTGATCTTTATTTAATGCTGGAGACTGGCATTGTAACTGGTTGTACCTGCTTGATTTATTTTAATGCTGGAGACATGGCATTGTAACTGGTTGTAACTGGTGATCTTTATTAAATGTGGAGACTGGCATTGTAGCTGGTTGTACCTGGTTAACTTTTATTGCTGGAGGCTGGCATTGTAGCTGGTTGTACCTGGTTGATCTTATGCTGGAGGCTTGGCATTGTAGCTGGTTGTACCTGGTGATCTTATTGGGAGGTGGCACGTAGCTGGTTGACCTGGTTGATCTTTATTGCTGGATGGGCATCATACATCGTTGTTCCTGCCTGGGTACTTCTTTGTCATTTCATGGAGATTTTACACTTTTTCATTTGTACAAAACTATGATTTTTAGTTCAGTTTATTATTATTTGTATCCTGCAGACTTTATTGGTTTACACATTAATATTCCAATAGGACTGGCTCACACCTGGAGCGACCAATCTTATTTTAAGCCACACAGACCAATCACTTATGTAAATTAACATTGCAGCTTCAGTAACAGGAATTGCCCCCAGTGTGTTTTCAATATTAATATATTTAGTCCAGGCTTGTGTGGGTTTCCTCTAGGGTACTTTGTTTGCCCTTTAATAACAGGGCCACATCTACCATTAGGCAGATGAGGCATTTGTCTCAGGCGGCACCCCGGCACTGAAGAAGAAAGGCGGCACACAGGCAGTTGTAGAGAAAAAAAATTTTTTTTCCTTGACCAGTCAAGAAAAAAATAAAAGAATTTTCCCTAGTAACAGATATAATGTTGTAAAATCCTTTTATATGGTTAGGTTAGCTTTATTAAGTTTGTTAGACTGGTTAGGTAGTTAGGGCCCTGCTGAAGAGTCTACCTTGACATGGTGGAAGGCTTAGAATCTTTTGGCATTTCTAATGTATGTAACAGTTGTACCAACATGTATAGCACAGGCTATAAAATAAGTTAATCTGATTGAGCAACAAAAACCGAAAGGAGCAATATGGTAGGGGCAAAACAAGCTGTTTGGAAAAGGGATGTAATATCTGTTTCTAGTCATTTAATTATTGCTAATTGACTGTTGAGGAACTGTTTAAATAACGATGTGATGGGAAGTTAAAATCATTAAAACTTTAGCCACGCCCACCACAGAGCACACACCATTCTAATATGGCGGCCTCGCACAAAAGGGCGGCAATGAAGTTTGGCTCAGGCAGCAAAAACCCTTGAAATGCCCGTTTATAATAAAAATTTAATAGTATTACATTGGGAAGCATGACTTGTTTGTCCTTTAATGGCCTTTATTGTATCTCCCGTTGACCAGGATCTTGGGGTAAATTCAAGTCGACATACACACATAAAATGACCAAAAGCGTGGTCGTTTTTCCTTTACCTTAAGTTTTTATTTCTGTCTGTGGGTTTCCAATACATAGTAACATAGTAATTCAGGTTGAATAAAGTCTTACATCTATTAAGTTCAACCTTTTCACCCTCCTTTTTACCCTGCCTAACAGTTGATCCAAAGGAAGGCAAAAATCCCCAGCTAAAAGGAAGGGAAAAATTTTTCCTGACTCAAACGCAACCCTGGATCCAACCAGAAAGAACTAGTATGATAGTATTATATTAATAATATGTATTAATACCAGTATTTCATTATTATATTGTATCCTGTACCAACCAGAACTACAGTATATATTAATACCAGTAATTCTCAATATTATATGTATCCCCTGTACCAACCAGAACTACAGTATATGTATTAATACCAGTAATTCTCAATATTATATAGTATCCCTGTACCAACCAGAACTACAGAATTGTATTAATACCAGTAATTCTCAATATTATATAGTATCCTGTACCAACCAGAACTACGATATATATATTAATACCAGTAATTCTCAATATTATATAGTATCCCTGTACCAACCAGAACTACAGTTTATGTATTAATACCAGTAATTCTCAATATTAATAGTATCCCTGTACCAACCAGAACACAGTATTTGTATAATACCAGTAATTTCATATTATATAGTATCCTGTACCAACCAGAACTACAGTATATGTATTAACCAGTAATTCTCAATATTATATGTATCCTGTACCAACCAGAACTATAGTATTGTATAATACCAGTAATTCTCAATATTATATAGTATCCTGTACCAACCAGAAATACAGCATTTCTATTAATGCTAGTAATTCTCAATATTATATAGTATCCCTGTACAAACCAGAACTACAGTATTTGTATTAATACCTGTAATTCTCAATATTATATAGTATCCCTGTACCAACCAGAACTACAGTATATGTATTAATACCAGAAATTCTCACTATATATAGTGTTCCTTGTACGACCAGAACTACAGTATATGTATTAATACCAGTAATTATCATTATATAGTATCCCTGTACCAACCAGAACTACAGTATATGTATTAATACCAGTAATTCTCAATATTATATAGTATCCCTGTACCAACCAGAACTACAGTATATGTATTAATACCAGTAATTCTCAATATTATATAGTATCCCTGTACCAACCAGAACTACAGTATATGTATTAATACCAGAAATTCTCACTATTATATAGTGTCCTTGTACCGACCAGAACTACAGTATTTGTATTAATACCAGTAATTCTCAATATTATATAGTATCCCTGTACCAACCAGAACTACAGTATATGTATTAATACCTACATATCTCTTTGCACCCATATATATCCCCCTATATATCTCTTTGCACCCATATCTCTTTGGTGCAAAGAGATATGGGTATTTTCTAACATTTCCACCCTTTTTATCCCATAGGCATAAGTATAATTGAAATCTTAGCATGTGAAGGAGTATCATCACCATACATAGCATGGGAGGAACAAGTTAAAACAGAACATGCCCTCCATTTTATCAAACAGAAAGTGCAAGAGTGTTAAAATCCATCACCATATTAGTAAAGAGGGAACTAGTTCAGTGTTTTTCCTTAGGGCCATATTTCTAAACCCACTGTGTGGCTTTTGAGCAATACCGCGGGTTAGATAATTTAGTAAATGTATGGTCCGGATCCAACATTTACCACCAAACGTTGGTTAATTAACGACCGTTCGATCACAGAATACCATGCAGTAGTAAACTAGCTCAATGGGATTCTATGGGGATCGTAAATCAACAATTTCTTTATTGTAGATTTATGATTGTTAAACCAAACGTTAATCTCCGATCGGTTTAACAATCGTAAATTTACGATACCGATCGTTAAAGTCGCGGTATCGCTAAAAAGCAATACCGTGGCTTTATAAATATGGCCCTTAGCACCCAGACATGCAACATAATTCAGTTGTCTGCCACCAAGAGATGCTTAGACCAAAGACTCCTACAAGACTCCTACACCTAGAGCAATTATTTCAGTCTCCAGCCATAAGTTACCACCCAACTTGCAACCTTCTGCCAAAGCAATAAAAGTTTGGCGACTGCACAGACCAACAGATTTAGTAGAAACCGTGAGGATTATTAATCTGCTTATTGTGCAAGATCATGTCTAACCTTTATAAAATACACGTGTGTCATTAGAAATGATTTTATGGATCTCATTACAATTTGTTTTATTGTTTAATGACGTACATGAAGCTAATGGAGAACTGATGGAAAGTATAAGGTAACATTTTGGGTTGTTTAAAGTTAGTTCTCCCTTCAGTGTAAAAGGGCTGCGTCTTCTCGTCCGGTCTCACAGAAGATACAGCTTACATTCGGGATGTGGTTAAAAACTGCCAATCTTTATTAATATTCTTATTTACAGCGTGTCTCCATAGACCAAGGCAACCCTCCAAACAGGTTAAAACAAGCCTGACGCCTTTCCAACGCTACCGCGCTCCTAGGCATGGCAATAGCATCACTACCCGGGTCCTCTTACACACAGGTGAGTAGGGCGGATCCACCCTCTCAATCATGGGCAGGTCCTAAGGAGGTGATGCTACTGCAGCAGTGCTGAAAGCACTACAACTCCCAGGATCCTCACTAGCCCAGTGTTGTGGATCACACATAAAATACACACAGATATTGATACATAAAATACTGTACAAAATACTTAGTAATCCCGACATATATTTACACCCCCTACATACAGTGTCTAATAGTGATATAGGATAAATAACTGATAGAACATTATCTCCTACTATTAAGAAATGACTGATCCAACTCGGACGTTCATCCTGAACTAACTGATAGTAATCTGTTAGGGTTGGAAGTTAAGGGATAAGCACCATGTAGTAAATATTACTGTAAGAAATGTCGCTATGGGGGAGCCAATCGGATGGTGTACTATTAGTAATCCTGTGCTGCCATTCATGTGGCTATTACCTCTATCGTAACGGGGGCCGATATGTATATAGTTGGGCAGAATTGGTCATACATCTACCTCATATATTAATACATAGGAGGTACATTATAGGTACATGATATAGCCAAGTCCCAAAGACTGGTAGATCTGTCTCATTAAATATAAGGGCTATTTGACTATTACCCTTCGTATGTGGGCCGGAGGGAATAAGGATATAAATATGGTGATAGCTAGATCTCCAATGCTGGAGGAGATGGGGGGACCACAAAATTCAGTAGGTACGCTACATGGATACTCCATTTAAGAATAGCATAGCTACTTAATAAAACAGGATATACCCCTATAAGTCCCTTTGGTGTTCTCGTGTCTAATAAGAATATCCATTTTGCCTCAGCTTTTAAAAGTGGGATTTGTCTATCCTTAGATCTTAGATTCGGGGATAATGTATATAAGGTACAGTAATCAGAACGTAGATAACAAGGTACACCTGAGTCTCCCACTCAGGAGAGTAGTCACAAACTCCTCCAAACGGGGGAGAATGTGGCTCAGATACAAAAAAGGAATACTGTACCTTGCACAGAAACACCACACAGCCCAATATAATATAAAAGTATATATATATATTTAAATACAGATCAAAAATACTAGTATTCACAATAAAATGAAATAGCCGGCCGGCCACAACAATACCTCAACTCTAATAAAGATACAGATATATAATATAACCTAATGGCGACCTGTAGAATGAAACATATAAAAACGTATATCAAGAGATAAAAATATACCAATAAATATAAATGTATGTAAATAAACAGAGGGCAGGCAGCTAAAAAGTCCGAAGGAATAATTCAACCAATAAATACATATGTCCTCCTAATCCACGGTAGAAGAGGAATAAATATATAATTCTCAACGGTGTGCGCACACCTATAGAAAAAGTACCACAGATAGCGGGAGTTTGTTAGGGTGAATATATACTGCACCGTGCTCTTGTCGCATAAGGGTGGGCATCCAGCATAAAGAACTCCGATCCCCCAGATAATATTATTAGCTTCTTATCCGTGGCAGGCACGCTCTTGGGATCAGTGATACATACAGTGCAGGTCCAGCCCAATCCAAAATGTAAAATCCCAAGAGCGACTCCAACTTTAGATGGATACACGAGCACTTCTAAACACCGCTTGTATCTCCCGCACGTCTCGTGGTCACGTGACTACGTCACTACGTTCCAACTGCTACGCGTTTCGCTGTACCCAGCTTCGTCAGGCATGACGTAGTCTCCTTGCTCGTGTGTTTTATAGACCTCTCCCACGCCAATAGCCAATGAAATTTATTTTATTTTACATAGGGAATAATGGTTTAACTCTTTAAGTGGCTCTTTCAAGCACCACTCCCTTTTACAAGAGAAGTCCCACAGTCCATCTCCAATATTTGGCTTTTCTTCCCTTCCCACTGTTATCCAACATTAATTTATTATCCATCTATAGTTAAAGAATGACAAATCGCCTCATAATAGCATTATTATAAAAAAGGGGTTAATTCCATCTGATCGTTCAAGCCTAATGGCTGTATACTATGAAAAGTAAAAATAAAACGTTGTTCCAATTTAATCAATTCTTTATTAAGATCTCCCCCTCTTATTGTGAAATTTTCATTATTAATACCCCCAGTGCAACAAAATGAGTCCCTTTAAATGAGGCTCCATGTTTATCCCTAAAGTGCTCATATATGTATGGTGAAACACCTTTATCCCATGTGTTATCCATCCCTTTATTTACGTGGACATCCTGATTCATACATTTTTGAGAGTGTACTGCCCTTCTATGTTCCCCAATCCTTACTGTGAGTTTCCTACATGTCTTCCCAATATACCATTTACCACAAGGGCAAACAATTCCATACACCACGTTCTTAGATTGACAGTTATATAAAGAATCCCATTTGTGTTGATATTTATTAATAGTGATTTTATCCCTATACATTCCCACATACTGACAATTAATACATTTTCCACACTTAAACATCCCCTTGATTATATTTAAACCTATATCCCTGATGTTTTCTTTAGATTTTTTAGGCAATAGGCTAGGTGAAAGGATATTCTTAAGCGTATTGTGTTATCGGGGATAATCTTGTTATGGCTTGTATCTGTATCGGTCTGTCCGTTATTTTAGCTCACGTACACCCTTGTATGTGCCTGGCCACCGGGATCCTTTCGTTTCCATTCTTAATATCCAGTATGTGTTCCCTTATCCTATTCTTCAGGGGTCATGTGGTACACCCCACATATTGGATGTGGCATCCACAGCAAGTGAGGATGGACACCACATAATCTGATTTACAATTGATGTAACGTCTGATTTCGAACACTTGTCCATTGCTTGTGCTGGTACAATTATTACTTCTCTTAATGTAGGAACATGTTATACATCTATGGGCCCCACGTGGATATATGCCCCTATGATTCATCCAGGTGGCCTGGTTTATCTGCCTGCTAGAGAACATACTGGGTGACAGTGTGTCCCCTAGTGTTCGCGCTCTCCTTGGGACACATCCCTGTGTTAGGACATCACTAATATCCTGGTCCTGTTGTAGTACAGGTATATCTTTCTTTATTATCTTATTCATTTCTCTATATTGGGGGCTATATTATGTAATGAAAAATACTCCTTTGGGGCTCTGTATCAGTTGTTTCCTGGCCTTCCTGCTTGCTCTCTCGCAAGCTTTATTCAAGGTTTCCAAATTGTAACCTCTTTGTATTGGTCTCACCGTCAATTTTTTTAGATGCCTCCTGAATGGCTTGTTGTGTAGAGCAGTTTCTCCTAATCCTCAGGTACTGGCCGTAGGGAATTGCATTGACGCAGTGGGGTGGGTGGTTCGAATCTGCTCTTAAAATGGAGTAAGTTGCCTGGGGTTTCCTATAGTCCCTTATAGCCACTTTCTCACCCTCTAGTGTTATATTGAGGTCCAAATACTGGATCTCTTTATATCCCACCATGTCTACGAGTAGCAGTCGTATACAGAGCCCCTTCTGCCTCAGCCCCAGCCACTTACCTTACAGAGTTTGAAACCTGTCTCTCTATCTTTCTTTCCTCTGACTGTCTGGCTATAATTCTAGGTGACTTCAATTGTCACATTGACGACGCTAAGCAATCCTGTCCCTCTCGCTTTCTCCACCTAACTTCCTCCTTTTCCCTCCAGCAGTGGACCAACACTAGGACCCATAAGGATGGTCACCTCCTGGACTACTATTATTGACTCCTTTGCCCCCCCTACAAACTCACAAACGTTACCCCTCTAATCCCCGTCCTTGGCTGAATTCAGATACCAAGTTCCTATACCGCAGAACTCCTGCTGCTGAGCAGCTGTGAAAAAAGTCACACTGTCAGGTGGACTTTAATCACTACAAGCTCATGTTGTTGTGTCTTAATTTATTTCTTTCA